>CM035407.1:153075482-153092982 GCA_020310875.1 Ceratopteris richardii
TAGTGATGTGTGTGAACACTCTAGGACCGCCGGGGAACTTTTTTCCCTCTTTAGGAGGTTATTTTCCCCCAGCTTGTATATACACCTATTGCCCTAATGGGCTACTTATCTTTGTAGATTCTCTAGTAATACATTCAGTATTGTGTGTTGTGCTCCAAGCTTCTTCTCCTTCCTTGTGCTGTTTGCATGCTTCTGTAGCCATCTATCTCCAACAATTGGTATCAGAGTAGGTCATCGCTTCATCAAGGGCACCGTTGACACTCCTCCGGTTGTAGTCTTAGAATCATACGAGTTTTGGTGAGCATACTCAGCGTGTTTCCGAAATTGCGATCTGAGCTCGTTTTGGCCTTTGAACGCACTATCGCAGTGCTTGTGCAGGCTATTTCATCTTTTTGTGCCAAAGGTATATACCAGTTTCTGTTCGCCAGTATAAGCATCTCGAAGTCTTCTACAGGTCTAGTGGAATTTGTCTGGGTAGTTCAGTTCAACTTTTTGAGATACAATCAATTTTCTGCATCAAGGTATTTTAGTCACCGGCCATGGCTGAAAGTAGTGATGTATTCCGTATGTTGGTTGTTGAAGATAAGTTGGATGGTACCAACTACCCGTTATGGGCTTATATGATGTGACATGTGTTGGTTGCAAAAGGACTGTGGAACATTGTGCAGGGTGTCGAAAAACGTCCTATCACACCTGCAACTATTACAATTGCAAGTACTGAAGCTAATGCAGAAGGTGTTGAAGATGATGATATTCTGCATATTCCTGTTCGTGCTACGGTTTCTATTGCACCTACTGCAGAGCAAATTCGCTGGGATGGCAGAGATGCCTAGGCACATGCGTTGATAGCTTTGTTTGTCAAACATGCCATTATTCCTCACATTCGCTCTTGCAGAACAGCTAAGGATGCTTGGGATACACTTACCACATTGTACCAAGCTAGGAATGAGGCTCGTGTTGCTTACCTCCAAAAACAGTTGGAGAGTGAGCACATGAATGAAGGTGATTCTATGGACAGTTTCCTAACAAAGATCAAAGACTTGAAGGAACAGTTGATTTTTGCTGATGAGGTTATACCAGATAGCTCACTTGTGCAGACCGTTCTGAATGGTCTTCCTGATTCATATCAGAGTTTTGCTTCTACTCTTCGGTTGATGATGAAAGGCAATCCAAATGCCTTATCATTTGAGGAGTTAGTCTCTGTTCTATTGCAGGAAGATCAGTCCAGGCAGAACACGTCCATTATGCGAGTTGCAGATCAAGCTTTCCTGGCTAGTCAGAAGGGCAAAGGAAAATGGAGCTCTTCAACTAGTAAGCAGAAATCTGCTAATTTTGCACATTCGAAGAAGGAAGATAAAGATAAGAACAAATAAGAAAAGCAGAAATTGTTTTGTAAGTACTGTAAAGGGAATGGTCATATCATAAAGAACTGTCCAAAACTCGCTGCTAAAGAGGCAAAGAAGAAAGAGGCTAGAATGGTTGTTGTAGAGGCCTCTACACCAAAAACTGAGTCTGCTAATCTTGTGCAGGAAGAAGAATGGGCGTTTACTACTGTCTGCAGTTTTGACCCATCTTCTCATGAGCAGTGCATGTTTGCAGTAGACTCAGATGTTTCGTATTTTGATAGTGGGGCGACCAAACATATTACCTCGCAGTGCAGTTTCTTCTCTTCACTCGAGCCTGCCCCTACAGGGAATACTGTTACATGCGCCAACAACTCCTCTTATCCTGTTATAGGAGTTAGTAAGATCATTTTGACTACTGTTGATGGTAGTTCTTTCACTTTGTTAGATGCTTTATTTGTGCCAGGGATCAAGAAGAACCTGTTATCATTTTTTGCATTAGCCAAGATTGGCTTGGTTGTGAAATTTGTTGATGATCGATGTACAGTTCATGATCTATCAAATGGCGACGTGATTATTGCTTCTGGCACTTTATGTCGTGGGCTGTATAAGCTCATAGAATATGAAAGATCTATAAGTGATTTGGCATGTGCAGTACATGATTCTCAGGCTATGTCAGATGCAAAGCTTTGGCATGCATGCTTTGGTCATCTAAATTTTGCTAGTTTGCTACGCCTGCATAAATCTGAAATGGTGTCCTCTTTGCCCAAACTTGAGGCACCTAGAAAACATGTTTGTGAAGGCTGTATTTTGGGCAAAATGCAGCGTTCCTCATTTCCAAAAGATGGTTCAGTTGGGGCTACTCAGAAATTGCCACTTGTGCATAGTGATGTCTGTGGTCCTATGCAGACACCTTCTTTTGGAAATTATCTTTACTTCGTGACTTTCATTGATGATTTTTCCAGGCATGCATGGGTATATCCATTGAAGGCAAAGTCCGAAGTGTTCATGTGCTTCAAACAATTTTTAGTTTTGGCTGAAAATCTGTCAGCATGTAAAATGCGCACCCTCCGTTCAGATCGAGGGGGGGGAATATATGTCTTCTGATTTTAATGCATTTCTGGCTGAAGGTGGGATAAAACACCAGTGTGCAGTGCCATATACACCTCAACAGAATGGAGTTGTTGAACGAAAGAACAGGTCTCTCGTGGAGATGGCGAGGTGTATGGTCAAGAGTCAGGCTTTACCAAATAGTTTCTGGCTTGAGGCTGTCATGTGTGCAACATATGTACTGAACAGGTGTCCCACTAAAGCGTTGTAGTCTATCACTCCATATGAAGCTTGGCATGATCGCAAGCCATCTGTTGCTCATCTGCGTGTTTTTGGTTGTTTGGCATATGCATTAGTGCCCGAACAACATCGCAGAAAATTGGATGATAAAGCAGTAAAATGTATTTTTGTTAGGTACAGTTCTGAAAGTAAAGGCTATCGTCTGTATCATCCATAGACTAAACGCATTCTGGTTAGTCGTGATGTTGTTTTTTGTGGAGGATGCTATTCAGCCATTGCTTTCATGTACTAAGGAGACATCTGTTAGCTCCAAAGACATGTATGATACTTTGCTTCCTCTTTTTACAAGTGGATAGTCTTGTGCTAGTCCTAAAGAGGCAACTTATCAGCCTTTGCAGGTTTCATGTTATGATACAGACCATTCCATTTCTGATGCAGATTAACATGATGCACTTATTGATGAGAGAGCTGATATTGAGCAGGCAAGAACTATGCCAAAATGGCTGGTGCAGACCTTGCGTGACAGCAAATTAGATGCACCTCTGTCATATCGTACTCAGGCTCTCACATTGCCTCTTTTGCATCAGATTTCTATGCTATGGCTGCATCTAGTCTCTGTGATGAGACTGAGCTTGTTTCGTTTGATGAAGCACATAATTCAAAAAATTGGATGGCTGCTCTGCAATCTGAATATGATGCAATAATGAAGAATGGTACTTTGTCTTTATGTGACTTGCCTCCTGGCAAGAAGGCCATTAGCACTCAGTGGGTATACAAGCTGAAGCGTAAACCCGATGGTACAGTTGATAGGTATAAGGCTAGGCTTGTTGCAAAGGGTTATGCACAGGAAAGAGGCATTGATTTTGATGAGACCTTTGCACCTACATGCCGTATGACTACTGTTCGGAGCATCTGTGCACTTGCAGCCCATCATGGTTGGAATGTACATCAGTTGGACATTAAAACTGCATTTCTGAATGGTGACTTGCATGAAGAAGTGTATGTTTTTTAGCCCCGTGGCTTTGTGTAGAAAGGGCATGAGAACCAGGTGTGCAGGTTAAAGAAGGCACTATATGGTTTAAAGCAAGCACCACGTGCTTGGTATGAAAAAATACATGCTTATCTGATTGCACATGGTTTTGAGAACGGTCCAACTGAAAGCACCTTATATGTTAAGCGTGCTAATGATGTAGTTCTGATCATTGTGGTTTATGTTGATGACATGTTGTTCACTGGTCCTCATGAGAGGCATATTGCTGATTTTAAGGCTGATTTTCATGCCTTATTTGAGATGTTTGATTTGGGGCATTTGCATCATTATTTGGGCATTCAATTTATGCAGGTTGATGGTGGAATGGCTTTGTGTCAAATGAAATATATTGACACATTATTGCAGCATTTTGGCCTTGAAGACTGTAAGCCTATTGCCACTCCTATGGAGACAGGTTTACGATTGAGTCTTCATGATGTTGGAGATGCATTTGATGTTGTTCTCTATCAGTAGGCTGTTGGATGCTTGATTTACTTATGCATTACTCGGCCAGATATTCAGTTTGCTGTCTCACAGATGAGCAGGTTTATGCATTGCCCAGGAGTCAAGCATTGGCAGGCAGTTAAGCGTATATTTCGCTACTTGAGTGGTACTCGGCTACTTGGGTTGTTTTATCCCAAGGGGGATCACTACCGCCAGATTTGCATGCTTTTTCTGACTCTGATTGGGCTGGTTGCTATGACAATCGTGTGTCCACTAGTGGCTTTTGCTTCATGCTTTGTAGCTCATGTATATCTTGCTTGACCAAGAAGCAGCCTACTGTGGCCACTTCCAGTTGTGAAGCTGAGTATAGGGCAGCTTTCACAGCGACTGTTGAGTGTGTGGCTCAGATGCCTTATGGCTGATTTGGGTATTGGTCTGTCTTCTACCACCACCATCTTCACTGACAGTCAGAGCGCATTGGCAGTTGCGAGGAACCCTATGTTCCATGCTCGCACTAAGCACATTGAGGTGCATTATCATTATGTCAAGGAAAGGTTCTCTGCTGGGGAGATTAGCTTGTCATATCTGCCCATGCAGGAGAACATTGCAGACCTTTTCACGAAGGCTTTGCCTAGGGAGAAGTTTGAAGCTTTCCGCAAAGCTTTGGGCTTACTTCCTTTTGTGGAGTGATTTCCACATATCTTGGCACTTCGTTATACATGAGTGCCAGCTACTTGTTCACCGCATCACTCCCAGGGGGGATTTGTTGATATATTTAGGTAGTGATGTGTGTGAACCCTCTAGGATCGTCGGGGCACTTTTTTCCCTCTTTAGAAGGTTTTTTTCCCCCAGCTTGTATATATGCCTATTGCCCTAATGGGCTACTTATCTTTGTACATTATCTAGTAATACATTCAGTATTGTGTGTTGTGCTCCAAGCTTCTTCTCCTTCCTTGTGCTGTTCATGTGCTTCCATAGCTGTCTATCTCCAACAAAGACTAACCAACACCCAAATCAACCAAAAGGCATCTGACCCACACACACTCAACAATCAATGTGAAAGCTACCCTATACTCAGCCTCACAACTAGAAGTGGCCATAGTAGGCTACTTCTTGCTCAACAAGTTATGCATGAGCTACCAAGCATGAAGCAAAAACCATTGGTGGACACATGAGTGTCATAGAAACCACCCCAGTTAGAGTCAGAAAAAGCATGTAAATTTGGAAGTAGTGATCCTCCCTTAGAATAAAACAATCAAAGTAGCTAGCTATTTACCACTCAAGTAGCAAAAGATGCGCTTAACCGCTTGCCAATGCTTGATACCTGGGCAATGCATAGACCTGCTCATCTTTGAGACAACAAACTGAATATCATGCCGAGTCATGCATAAATAAATCAAGCATCCAAAAACCTGGTGATAGAGAACAACATCAAATGCATCTCTAGCATCATCTCAAATGAGGCATGCAAATCATCCTTAAAATCAACAATATGCTTCTCATTAGGACTAGTGAGCAACATGTCATCAACATAGACAACAATGATCAGAAGCACATCATTTGCACACTTAAAATATAAGGTGCTCTCAATTGGATTTTTCTCAAAACCATGTACAATCAAGTAGGCATGTATCTTTTCATACCAAGCACGTGGTGCTTGCCTTAAACCATATAATGCCTTTTTCAACCTACACACTTTGTTTTCATGCCCTTTCTGCACAAAACCACGAGGCCGAAATATATACAATTCTTCATGTAAATCATCATTCAAAAATGCAGTTTTAATTTCCAATTGATGTACATTCCAACCATGATGAGTTGCAAGTGCACCAATGCTATCAATGATAGTCATTCGGCATCTGGGTGCAAAGGACTCATCAAAATCAATGCCCCTTTCCTGAGCATAAGCTTTCACAACAAGCCTAGCCTTATAGCTATCAAATATTCCATCAAGCTTACGTTTCAACTTGTATACCCATTTAGTGCCAATGGAATTTTTGCTTGGAGGCAAATCACATAAAGTCCAAGTACCATTTTTCATAATAACATCATATTCTGATTGCATGATAGCCATCCAATTTTTTGAATTTTGTGCTTGATCAAAAGAAACAAGCTCATTCTCATCACAAAGACTAGAGGCAGCCATATCATAGCAATATGATGCAAAAGAACCACTATGAGAGCCTGAACAAGTAGGATATGATAGAGGTGCATCTAATTTGATCTACGCCAACCATTTTTGGCACAGTTTTTGCCTCCTCTATATAATCTCTCCCATCAACAAGTGCATCATGTAAATCTGCATAAAAAATGAAATGATTTGCATCATCATGTGAAACTTGTAAAGGTTGAGAAATCGTCTCATTTGGACCAACACTTGACTGTCCACTTGTAAAAAGAGGCAACAAAGTGTCATACACGTCTTTGGAGCTAATTGATGTCTCCTTAGTACATGAGAGTAATGGCTGAATCGCATCTTCCACAAAAACAACATCATGGCTAACCAAAATGTGTGTAGCCTATGGATGATATAGACGATAGCCTTTTCTTTCAAAACTATACCCAACAAAAATGCATTTTATTGCTATATCATCCAATTTTCTACGTTGTTGTTTAGCCACCAATGCATATGAGCAACAAATGGCTTGCGACCATGTCAAGCCTCATATGAAGTGATAGACTCCAATGCTTTGGTGGGACACCTATTAAGTACATATGTTGCAGATATTGCAACCTCAAGCCAGAAGCTATGTGGTAAAGCCTGACTTTTGACCATACACCTCCATGTGAACGTTTTTCCTTTCAACAACTCCATCCCCCCTCAATCAGAATGGAGGGTGCCCATTTTACATGTTGAAAAGTTTTCAATCAAAATTAGAAACTATTTGAAGCACATAAACACTTCAAACTTTGCTTTCACTGAATACACCCATGCATGCCTAGAAAAATAATCAATAAAAGTCATGAAGTAAAAGTGGATCCCAAAAGAGGGTGTTTGTGTAGGATCACAAACATCATTGTGGACAAAGGTGCAAGTTTTGAGTAGCTTGAATTAAGCCATCTTTTGGGAAGGAGGAACACTACATTTTTTCCACAATACAACCTTCACAAACATTTTTACAAGGTGCCTCAAGTTTGGGCAGAGAGGACACCATTTCAGATTTCTGTAGGTGTAGCAAACCAGCATACTTCAGATGACCAAAGCATGCATGCCAAAGCTTTGCATCTAACATAGCCTGAGAATCTTGAACTACACATGCTAAATCATTCATAGATTATGCATAATCTATGAGCTTATATAGCCCATGACATAAAATTCTAGAAACAATAATAACATGGCCATTTGACATATCATGAAGTGTACAACTATCATCAAAAAATTCCACGTGTTGAAACTAATAAAAAAAATTTCTTGATCCATGGCACCAACAAAACATCTAACAATGTGAAAGAACTACCATATGCACTAGTCAAAATGACCTTGCCAACTCCCATTATAGGATAAGGGGAGTTTTTAGTGCACGTGACAACATTCCCCATAGGGGCAGGCTCAAGGGAACTGAAGAAATTGTGCTGTGAGGTAATATGTTTGGTTGCCCCACTATCAAAGTACCAAACATCTGAGTTTACTCCAAACATACATTGTTCATGTTGTTGGGAATGATGGATGGACACTTCAAGAGGATGAGTAGGTACTGCCAAATCCTGCTTTGTACCAGCCCTTTGATGCTTCAGAGTTGATAAGTGGACCTTCTTAGCTTTCCAATGACACCATAAAATAGCCTATGTGCTTTGGAAATGATATATGAAAAAGTTGAATCAAAACAGACAACTTTGAACTTCAAGTCTTCAAGAAAACGTTCTATTTTTGTCAATACACCTGCTGTATCTTTTGCTCAATATGACCAGCACAGTAGGAATTGGAAAAATTCCTTTTGGGGCTATCTAATTAGCTTAGCAAGCTAACTATTCCAAGTGGAATTACTTAAAAGACTAAGTATGCTCAAAGAAATCAATTTAGCAAGTAAACCTTTACCCCCGATATTTTAGGACTGTTGCAAACTTCGACCAGTGATCACTTCAAAGAACTTTTCTCTGAAATGGCTGAATAGAAATTCTTCAAACTTTGGTAGCATGTATTATACTTTGAGCTGGTTCCAAGAAGCTATAGATCTTCCAATTTGGTGGAGAAATGAGTGAGATATGATCTCCACAAGTTGACAGACTTACAGAGACTATGACAGAGAACTCATAAATGAACAATGTAGATATATGTATTAATGACACTTGTATACAATGACATAGGCATGAAGATCATTGCCTAATGGTGTAGATAGGTGTGGGCTAGAGTATAGACCTAACACACACTCAGAAATGACAATGAAAGCTCGGGATTATGAGTCTACATATCATGACTTTTTTCTTAGAGGTTTATATAGATGTTCACTTCCAATTTGAATTTGAATTCAAATTGTTGGCTCTCTCTAAAAAGTGATCCTCCATTATAGGAGATATTCCATCAATCAAAGCTAACTTTTCCATGAGTTCTTTTTGGTAGGTGGTTACAAAGATTCCAAGTCAAATATGACTTTTACAAAAGAGTAAATGGGTAATTATCTTCTAGCATTGGTTCCCATGCTTCTCCATATTTTTATGGACTTCAAGCCAAATGTATAGGCTTGTGAATTGCACCAACAGCTCCCCCTCAAGCCAAACATTTTGGCTTGGTCTTCATCCTTCAGTCTTCATGTATATCCTACAATCCAATCATTGATTTGAACCTGCAAATTTTGGTTCCATCCAATGCTTTAGTTAACAAATCTGCACATTGCATGTTGGTTGATACATATGTTAGTTGAATGTCCTTGCTTAATAGTTTCTCTCTCACATAATGGTAGTGGACCTCTATATGCTTGGTCCGAGCATGATAAATAGGATTAGCTGCAAGGTGAAGTGAGCTTGTATTATCTCCAAATATCAATGGTGAGCTAGTATACAAACCCAATTTTGTATACAATAACTTGATCCATATGGTTTCTTGAGTGGCATTTGCCAATCCTCTATACTCTGCCTCTGTGGAAGATAAAGCAACAATAGGTTGCTTCTTTGAAGACCATGATATTGGTTTATCACCTGCAAATGAAATGTATCCAGAAGTGCTCCTCCTATCATCCTTCCATCCTGCCCAATCAGCATCTGAATAGATCTTAATATCCAAATCTGAAGTGTAAGGGAAATACAAACCATGATGTTGTGTACTCGTGAGATACTTTAATATCCTTTTGGCAGCCTCCAAGTGAGGTGCTCTAGGCTTGTGCATAAACTGACTTAGCACACTAACTCCATATGCAATATCTATCATTGTCAAGGTAGCATAATTCAAGCTACCCACCATGCTTTGATAACCTGTAATGTCATCAATTTCATCAGCTTCATGGGCACTTAGTTTTAGGTTTACCTCCATTGGAGTACTTGCAACATTGGCATCCTGCAAATGAAACTTCTTCAACATATCCTGTATGTATTTTTTGTGAGTAATATAGATTCCAGAGTTAGTATAAACTAACTCAAGTCCAAGAAAATACTTTAGTAGACCAAGATCACTGATCTTGAACTCCTTCATCATCTGGTTCTTGATTTCTCTGATTCCATTGGCATCATGTGTCTGCCTTGCTCATAACAAAACCTTGGTCTTGAAGGTATGTGGTCAATCTGTGATTCCATGCCCTAGGTGCCTACTTCAATCCATAAAGAGCTTTATTCATTTTTCACACATATGTTACCTTGTTAGGATCCTCATAGCCAGGAGGTTGTGACATATATACCTCCTCTGAAATCCATCCATTCAAGAAAGCATTTTTTACATCCAATTGATACATGTTCCAATTTTTAGATGTAGCCACACTCACCAACACCCTGATGGTTGGCATCTTGGCCACAGGTGAGAATGTTTCTTCATAGTCAATGCCTTGGGTTTGTGCAAAAACTTTAGCGATCAATCTGGCTTTGTACCTGTTTATTGACCCATCATAATTTCTTTTGAGTTTATAGATCCATCTGGATCCAATTACCTTCATGGACTCTTTCTTTGGTACTAGTTCCCATGTGTCACCTTCTTTGAGTGCTTCAATCTCCTCATCCATAGCTTCCTTCCATTCTGTCTTGGTCATGGCTTCTTCATATGATCCTGGTTCTTCAATTGACAAGTCTTTGGCAAGATAAACAGAGTGTTTAGTAACAAGAGAGGTATCATACCCATATCTGATAGGTTTTTTGCTCTCCCTTTGTGATCTTCTGATTGATTGATTTGAAGATTCAGGTATGTCTTCAAGTTTCTTCATCTTGAGTTTGCCTTTGGGTTTCCATGCCTTGAATTCTTCAAGATTGATAATGTCTTCATCATCTGAAGTATTGTCTTCATTCTGAGTAGGTTCCTCCTTAACAAGACTTGGAAACTCCTCCTCCAAGTCATAGGGTAGTTTAAACTTCCTGCATTCATTCTCATACCAAGAATCATTTTCATCAAAGACAACATCTCTACTAACCATGAATCCCTTATTTGAAGGGTTGTAGAACCTATATCCTTTATGATTCAGATCATAACCAATAAAGATACATTTCTCAGCTTTAGGATCTAGCTTACCTCTTATCTCAGAAGGAATGTGTACATATGCTACACATCCAAATATCTTGCAATGATCAAGTGAAGGTCTCTTCCCATGCCATGCTTCATAAGGGGTCATCCCATCAAGGGATTTAGATGGTAACCTGTTTATGAGGTAAGTGGCAGTAGATACACTCTCTGCCCATAAATAGTTAGGTAACTTCTTTTCATTTAACATTGACCTAGCTGTTTCAACAATCAACCTATTTCTTCTCTTAGCTACCCCATTCTGTTCAGGAGTATACCTTGTGGTGATTTCTCTCTTGATTCCTCTATCCTGCAAGAAGGCTTCAAACTCATTGGAGAAGTACTCACCTCCTCCATCTGACCTTAGCCTCTTTAAATTCTTCCCTGTCTGATTCTCAACAAGTGCAATATACTTTTTTAAACAGTTGAACACTTCATCTTTGTGCTTCATGAAGTACAATAAAGTCCACCTGCTATAATCATCAATAAAAGATACATAGTACCTTGATCCTGAGATTGAGGGGTCTTTGCTTGGTCCCCATACATCTTTATCGACAAGTTCTAGGTAGTCCTCATGCATGTAGCCTTTCCTTGAGAAGGGTAACCTGTGTGACTTCCCAAACTGACAAGCACCACATTTATATATCATATGTTGTTTGGAAACATTTGGTATTCCAATTACACGTTGATCCCTGCATATTTGTTTCAAGGTTCTTTCTCCTACATGCCCTAATCTCTTATGCCCAATCTCAAGCTCTGAAAGTGTTTGATCTTTGTAACTGTATAATGCAATATTCTTCTAGCTCAAAAGTAAAAAGTCTACCTGTCTTTTCTCCTTTAGCAATTCTCTTGAACCCCTGCTTGGGATCTTCCACAAATGCTCCATATTGGTTGAATCTGACCTGCAAACCTTTTTCCACAATCTGTCCAACACTCATCAAGTTTTTTGTAATGGTTGGTACATGTAGTACCCTACTCAACAAGTTTTGATTTCCATCACAAGTCTTAACATTTCCAACTTTAACTACTGAGTGCTTGGTGTCATCACCTGTTTGTAATTGATGCTTACCTTTTGGTTCTTCAAGGTCAGAGAGTAGAGCTACATTGCTAGCCACATGATTTGAGCACCCTGAGTCAATGTAGAAGAGATGTCATCATTTGTACCTGGTTTTGAAGTCATGTTCATAATCAGAAGAGAATCATCTTGCTCTTCTATATAGTTGTTGTAATCCTTTCTGGTTTTGAATCCTCCTTGGTAGTTGCCATTGTTGTTGTAGTTGTTATTGTAGTTGTTGTTGTATCCTTGATGATGGTTGAATCTACCTCTTGACTGTGAGTATCCACCTCTTTGATATCCTCTTCCTCTCTGATTCTTGTAGTTCCTGAAACACTCATCTGTAGTATGATTTGATAAACCACAAATGTTACATGGTGAGGAGTTATAAGATCTCCCCCTACCTTGCTTACCTCCTCTGCCCCTTCCTCTTGATGATCTACCTCTCCCTGCATAGTTGGCTTGGGAGGAAGAGCTATTATTTTTGGACTTACTTTTATCAGTGTATAGGGTAGAAGAGCTATTATTTTTGGATGTGTCTCCATTATTGTTGAGCTTAGCTTCATGAGTGAACAATTGCCCCATGAGAGTGGTAAGATCTGGAATTTGCATGTCCATGTATAGGTCCATGGCAGTGGTGAAGCTTTCCCATTTGTCATCAGCTTTAATCCCATTAATCACTTGCCTTACTATCTTCTCTTCTTCAATCTCTTCTCCTATGCTTGCTAACTGATCTGCTACATCTTTAATCTTAGTCACAAACTCTGAAATAGCCTACTTAGGTTGCTTCCTTAGTGTGGTGAATTCAATCCACAATTGGTTTTTTCTGGCCCTTGTGTTGGAAGAAAAATAGGATGACACGGTTTCCCAAGTCTTTTGGGATGTCTTACAATTTCTAATATGTGGCAAAAGAAAATCAGAGATGGATTTGAGTAAATAAGACCTTTCTAATGCATCCTTGGCACACCATGTGTTGAGCTTCTCATGTTCTTCCTTTGTTGGTAGTCCTCTAGTTTTGAATGAGGGCAATTCCTCATCTCCTGAGATGTATCCATAAAGGCTCCTTCCTTGTAGATATGTCTTCATCCTTAGAGACCATGCCTGATAGTTGTTCCTGTTCAATTTATCAATAAATGAAGGAAAACCATCTCCCATTTTACCTTAACTTGCTCTGATACCACTGTTGGGAATGATGGATGGACACTTCAAGAGGATGAGTAGGTACTGCCAAATCCTGCTTTGTACCAGCCCTTTGATGCTTCAAAGTTGATAAGTGGACCTTCTTAGCTTTCCAATGACACCATAAAATAGCCTATGTGCTTTGGAAATGATATATGAAAAAGCTGAATCAAAACAGACAACTTTGAACTTCAAGTCTTCAAGAAAACCTTCTATTTTTGTCAATACACCTGCTGTATCTTTTGCTCAATATGACTAGCACAGTAGGAATCAGAAAAATTCCTTTTAGGGCTATCTAATTAGCTTAGCAAGCTAACTATTCCAAGTGGAATTACTTAAAAAGACTAACTATGCTCAAAGAAATCAATTTAGCAAGTAAACCTTTACCCCCGATATTTTAGGACTGTTGCAAACTTCGACCAGTGATCACTTCGAAGAACTTTTCTCTGAAATGGCTGAATAGAAATTCTTCAACGTATACTTTGAGCTGGTTCCATCAAGCTATAGATCTTCCAATTTGGTGGAGAAATGAGTGGGATATGATCTCCACAAGTTGACAGACTTACAGAGACTATGACAGAGAACTCAGAAATGAACAATGTAGATATATGTATTAATGAACACTTATATACAATGCCATAGGCATGAAGATCATTGCCTAATGGTGTAGATAGGTGTGAGCTAGAGTATAGACCTCACACACACTCAGAAATGACAATGAAAGCTCGGGATTATGAGTCTACATATCGCGACTTTTTTCTTAGAGGTTTATATAGATGTTCACTTCCAATTTGAATTTGAATTCAGATTGTTGGCTCTCTCTAAAAAAGTGATCCTCCATTATAGGAGATATTCCATCAATCAAAGCTAACTTTTCCACGAGTTCTTTTTGGTAGGTGTTTACAAAGATTCCAAGTCAAATATGACTTTTACAAAAGAGTAAATGGGTAATTATCTTCTAGCATTGGTTCCCATGCTTCTCCATATGTTTATGGACTTCAAGCCAAATGTGTAGGTTGTGAATTGCACCAACACATGTGAAGATGGGTCATAACTCCACACATTAGTAAACACCCATTCTTCATTCTACCCAAGATTAACACACTCTATTTTAGGTGTAGAGGCCTCTGCAACAACCATTCTGGCCTCTTTTTTCTTTTCCTCTTTTGTAGTCAATTTTGGACAAGTCTTTATGACATGATAATTTCCTTTATAGTATTTACAAAAAAAATTTTGCTTTTGTGTTTTCTTCTCGTCTTTGTCTTCCCTTTTCGTCTGTGAAAAATTAGCTGTTTTTTGCTTACTAATAGACAAGCTCCATTTACCTTTGCCCTTCTGACTAGCTAAGAAATCTTGATCTGCTACATGCATGATGCACCTGTTCTGCCTAGAGTGATCGTCCTGCAACAAAACAAAGACCAACTAGTCAAATGTTAAGGAATTTGGATTTTCGTTCATCATCAACCGAAGAGTAGAAGCAAAACCTTGATATCAATCTAGAAGACCATTTGGAAAAGTCTGCACAAGTGAACTATCTAGCAATACTTCATTAGTAGAAATCAACTGCTCCTTCAAATCTTTGATCTTTGTCTTAAAACTGTCCATAGAATCTCCTTCATTCATATGGTCACTCTCCAAATTTTTTCAGACATAAGCAATAGGAGCCTCATTTCTTGCCTGGTACAAAGTGGTAAGTGTATCCCAAGCATCCTTTGCTATTTTGCAAGAGCAGATATGAGGGATAATGGCATGTTTGATAGACAAGGCTATCAATGCATGTGCATGAGCATCTCTGCCATCCCAACGAAGTTTCTCTATAGTAGGTGAAGCAGGAACCACAATGCAAACAGGAATTTTAAGGTCTTCATCTTCAATGCCATTTGCATCACCTTCGATAATTGTATTTGCAGGTGTAATAGGACGTTTTTCAACACCCTGCAAAAATATTCCACAATCCTTTTGTGAACAATACACGACACATCATATATGCCCACAACATAGGGAATACATCATTGCTTTCGGCCATGACCATTGACTAAAATACCCTAATGCAAAAAAATGACTGTATCTCAAAAAGTTGAATAGAACTACCCTATCGAGCTCTTCTAAGCGTATAGTAGACTTCAAGATGCTTATATTGGCAAACCAAAACTTGTATATATGTTTGGCAAAAAAGGACAAAATTGCTTGCACAAGCACTATGATAGTGCATTTGGAGGTTGAAACAAGCTCAAATCAAAATTTTGGCACCACAAAGTCTTGATTTTTGAACTCATAATTGCCTTGAGCATGCTCACCAATTTTCATGCAATTTTGAGGCTATGATCGTAGGGGTGTCAATGACACCCTAGATGAAGTGGCGACCTGCTTTGATACCAATTGTTGGAGTTTGAGGTTTGTGGAAGCACACAAACAACACAAGGAAGAAGAAGAAGAAGAAGAAGAAGATTGGAGCACAACACACAATACTGAATGTATTACCAAGTGAATGTGCAAAGGTAAGTGACCAATTAGGGTCATAGGGTTATATATAGGCTGGAGGAAAAAAACCTCCTAAAGAGGGAGAAAAGTGCCCCGGTAGTCCTAAGTTGTTCACACACATCACTACCAAAATTATGTCAACAATTAGAATCATCCAACTTATCCTCAATAGCCATCATACAAAATAAATCATTGCTTTTAGCTATGACTATACCCTCATGTGGAAAATTGATTGTTTCTCAAAAACTTGAACATAAATACCAAAGCAAGCTCTGATAGACCTAGAGTACACTTTGAGCCACTTATAGTAGTGAATTGAAAATTGTATATATGTTTGGTACAAAGGGACAAAATTGCTTGCACAATAGATACTAATGACCCTCACCAATTTTTGTGTGATTATGATATTGTGATCAAAAGGGTGTTGACGATGCCTTAAAGAAAGCTATATCTTGCTCTAATACCAATTGTTGGAGTTCGAGGACTAGGATATCACACAAACAACACAAAGAAGAAGAAGAACCTTGGACGACAACACAAAATTGAGAGTATTTCTAAGTGAATGTACAAAGACGAGTAACCCCGTAGGGTTATAAGCATATATACATATAAGCCGGCAAAAAACCCCCCTAAAAAGGGAAAAACATGTTCGGATGGTCCTAAGTGTGTCCACACATCACTACCAAAATATATCAGCATTGTTGACTCTCCTAATGAAGAGTGTGCTAGAGTCTTTTCGTCGAAACTTTATCCAAGAAATTTCGATCTTATGACCTGCTTTCCCGATTGGTTGGAATTCAAAAATCAAATGCACACACTTAAAAACTACCCTTTATCCCGATTCCCCAGATCATGATATTACATTGAGGAATAGATTGATAAGATATGAAGCCCTAATCTTTGGCCCTCATGTTCAAGGTGTTACATCTATACCGCATCCCTTGAGACTGCTACAAACATTCCCTCGACAATATTAAGTACTCTTTGCGTGTCATAATTTATTTTTTTTGTTTTAATTATATTCAAATAGAAAGGTTACAAGGAAGAGAGGGAGGAATAGAAAGTAGTTCCATAGGCTATTGGGGAGGCTACAAATTAAGGAAGAAGGGTAAGAATGATTACAAAGTAGGACGAGTAGATTCCCTTTATGGAGGATCAATTTCCTTTTAAGTTGGTTACATGAAGAACGAAAACCAACTTATATTTTAATGGGATTTGCTTTTATAGTTCTTAATTCTTCTCTCTCGAAAGCGAAACATTTTTCTTTAGAAATATTTTTGGAACATTCCCAATGTGACACATTATTTTTTTCCCCACCTTACCTATTTGCTCACGTTCCTATTTGCTCACATTCAAGAGTGGCAAAATAGTTGGTCACCTCTCACAAAAGAGCATGTCTCAAGTAAATCGAACGATTTAAGAGGATGACCCTTCGAAGACACTCCCACGCCTTGAGGTTAAACGGACATGAAAAGAAGAGATGGCCAAGCAATAATAAAGCTATCATTAATTTTTTTCAGCAAAACAATTAATAAGTATAAAAACATGTGATTTATAAAAAGAAATTAAAGGAAAATACAAAGGAGGTTCACGAGCCTTTCATCCCTTTATGACGGATTAATCTATTTTTTGGCTCATTGTCTTGGATAACAAAAACCTTTGTATGCTTAAACGAGGGATTACTCTTATGATTTTTAATTTTTCTATACATAAAATCTTTTGACTTTTCTATGGATCACTCGCAAGAGTAGCAGAGCTGTCCTTCCATATTTATCTTCTCTCCAAAAGAAACTTGCTTCAATTGATCTCATAAGCAAATTTGAGATACTCAGGTACGAGAAGATTAAAAGAGACGAGCAATGTCCTCTTACTCCTTGAAACACCGCTTGCATCAGGGTGGGGCATTGCATACATGATGATGATTATTACTAATAGAAGTTGCCCGATTTCATGTAGGAACTTCGAAGGTGAGCCTCGAAGGTGCGCTGGGAATCTTGCGTACTCAGAATGTTGTCTGTTCGACGTTACGGTTCTCTTTCTAGAGCGTT
>CM035407.1:153105482-153162982 GCA_020310875.1 Ceratopteris richardii
TCAAATGTTTGGTACTTTGATAGTGAGACAACCAAAATATTACCTCGCAACATAGTTTCTTCAGTTCACTTGAGCCTGCTCTTATAGGGAATACTATCACATGTGCTAACAACTCCTCTTATCCCATAATGGGAGTCGATAAGATCATTTTGACTACTACTGATTGTAGTTCTTTCACATTGTCCAATGCTTTATTTGTGCTAGGGATCAAGAAAAACATATGATCAGTTTTAGCATTAGCCAAGATTGGTTTGTTTCTCAAATTTATTGATGAGAGATGTATAGTTCATGATATGTCAAATTGCGATGTTATTATTGCTTTTGATATTTTATTTCATGGGTTGTATAAGCTCATAGATTATGCAAAATCTCTTAATGATTGAGCATGTGTAGTTCAATATTTTGAGGCTATCTTAGATGTAAAGATTTGACATGCATGCTTTGGATATCTAAATTTTGCTAGTTTGCTACACCTATAGAAATCTGAAATGGTATCCTATTTGCCTAAACTTGAGGCACTTGGTAAACATGCCTATCAAGGCTATATTTTGGGCAAAATGTAGCATTCCTTCTTCTCAAAAGATGGTTCAATTAGAGCTACTAAGAAATTGCAGCTGGTTCATAGTGATGTTTGTGGTCATATGCAGATACCTTCTTTTGGAAACTACATTAGAGCTACTAAGAAATTGCAGTTGGTTCATAGTGATGTCTGTGGTCATATGCAGATACCTTCTTTTGTGAATTTTATTGATGAATTTTCCATGCGTGCATGGGTGTATCCATTAAAATCAAAGTCTAAAGTGTTTACGTACTTCAAACACTTTCTAGTTTTGGTTGAAAATCTGTCCGCATGTAAAATGAGCACCCTTAGTTCTGATTGAGAGGGGAGGGGGGGATACATGTCTTCTAATTTTAATGCATTTTTGGTTGAACATGGGATAAAACATCAGTGTAAAATGCCCTATACACCTCAAGAGAATGGAGTTGCTGAAACAAAGAACATATCTCACATGGAAATGACAAGATATATGATCAAAAGTTAGGCTTTACCACATAGCTTCTCGCTTGAGGCTGTTATATGTGCAACATATGTACTTAATAGGTGTCCCAACAAAGCACTACAATCAATCATACCATATGAGGCTTGGCATGGTCGCAAGCCATCTGTTGATCATTTGTGTGTCTTTGATTGTCTGGCATATGCGTTAGTTCCTGAACAACAATTTAGAAAACTGGATGATAAAGTAGTAAAATGTATTTTTGTTGGGTATAGTTCTAAAAGCAAAGGCTATCATCTGTATCTTCCATAAACTAAGCACATTTTGGTTAGTCATGATGGTTTTTTTATGGGAGATACAATTCAACCATTACTTTCATGTACTAAGGAGACATCAATTAGCTCCAAAGATGTGTATAATACTTTTCTGCCTCTTTTTACAAGTGGAAAGTCAAGTGATAGTCCAAATGAGGAAATTTCTATGCCTTTACATGTTTCACATGATGATGTAGATCATTCTATTTTTGATGGAGATTTACATGATGCACATGGTTATGAGAGGACTGATATAGAAGAGGCAAAAAATATGGCTAAATGGTTGGTGTAGACTTTAGGAGATAGCAAATTAGATGCATCTCTATGATATCATACTCACTGAGGATCTCATAGTGCTTGTTTTGCATCAGATTGCTATGCAATGGTTGCCCCTATTCTTTGTGATGAGAATGAGCCTGATTCATTTGATGAAGCACAAAATTCAGAAAGTTAGACGGTTGCTGTGCAATCAAAATATGATGCTATTATGAAGAATGGTACTTGGTCTTTATGTGATTTTCCTCTAAGAAAAAAAGCCATTGGCACTAAATGGGTATACAAGCTGAAGCATAAGCCTGATGGAAGAATTGGCAGGTGTAAGGGTAGGCTTGTTAGAAAAGGTTATGCTCAAGAGAGAGGCATTGATTTTAATGAGGCCTTTGCTCCAACATGTCAAATGATCACTATCTGTAGCATTTGTGCACTTGCACTTCATCATGGTTGGAATGTACATTAGTTGGACATTAAAAATACATTTCTGAATGGTGACTTACATGAAGAAGTGTATGTATTTCAGCCCTGTGGTTTTGTGCAAAAGGGGCATGAAAACAAAATGTGGAGGTTGGAAAAGGAACTATATGGATTGAAGCAAGCACCACATGCTTGGTATGAAAATATACATGCCTACTTGATTGCACATGGTTTTGAGAATATTCCAACTGAGAACACCTTATATGTTAAGCGTGCATATGATGTGCTTTTGATCATTGTTATTTATGTTGATGACATGCTACTCACTAGTCCTAATGAGAAGCATATGGCTGATTTTAAGGCTTATTTTTATGCCTCTTTTGAGATGTCAAATTTGGGGCATTCGCATAATTATTTGGGCATTTAGTTTTTGCAAGTTGATGGTGGAATAGCTCTGTGTCAAACAAAATATATTGACATATTATTACAACGTTGTTGGTTGAGCAAGAAGCAACCTACTATGGCCACTTCTAGTTGTGGGGCTAAGTATAGGGTAGCTTTCATAGTGATTGTTCAGGGTGTGCAGCTCAGATGCCTTTTGGCTGATTTGGGTGTTGGTCAGTCTTTTGTCACCACCATCTTTATTGAGAGTCAGACCAGATTAGTAGTTGCGAGGAAACTTGTGTTCCATGCTTGCATAAGCACATTGAGGTGCATTATCATTATGTCAAGGAGAGGTTTTCTGATAGGGAGATTAGTTTGGCATCTGCTGACATAAGAGAACATTGCAGATCTTTTCACAAAGGCTCTCCCTTTGGAGAAGTTTGAAGTTTTTTACAAAGCTTTGGGATTACTTCCTTTATGAATTGATATCATTCCACATAGCTTGACACTTCCTTATACATGAATGCCAACGCCTTGTTCACGACATCACTCCCAAGTGGGATTTGTTGATATATTTTGGTAGTGATGTGTGTGATAAAGATGCTCAAAGAATCAAGGAGCTCAAGAAGCAAATGGAAAAGGAATGGAACATAAGTGATTTGGGAAATTTGTCTTATTTCCTAGGGATGGAGATTATGTATACTCAACATGGAGTATATATTACACAAGAATTTGAAGAATCTTCTTATGAAGTTTAATCTGGAGAATTGTAAGCCTTCAACCACACCTTTGGAGGTTAATCATAAATTAAGTAGGTATGGAGGAGAAGAGTTCAAGGAAATGAAGACATATCAGATTTTGGTAGGTATTTTAATCTCTACTACCTTGAAAAGACCACATCTTTCATATGTAGTTGGTATCTTATCACAATTCATGCATTGCCCAAAGCAAACTCGTTGGATTGCAGCACAAAGAGTGCTAAGATATATCAAAGGGACTTTGAATGAAGGTTTGTATTATGGATTCACTTTTGATACTAGACTTAAAGTGTTTAGTGATGCAGATTGGGCAGGTAATTCGGATGATAGAAGATCTACTCATGGTTATTTGTGTTATGTTGGAGATAAGCTAATTTCTTGGTGTTCAAAGAAGCAACATACAGTTGCCTTGTCATCCACAGATGCTGAATACAAAGGAATGGTGGAAGCTGCAAAAGAAGTAATTTGGTTGAAAAAGTCTAGGAATTGATCAGAGTATTCCAATCATATTTGGAGATAATATGACTTCATTGTGTTTAGCAGTTAATCTTGTGTTTCATGCCAGAACTAAACACATAGAGATTCAATATCATTTCTTAAGAGAAAAGGTGCTTGATAAAGAAGTTGAAGTCATGTATACACCAACAAAAGAGCAAGTGGCAGATATGCTCACAAAAAGCTTGGATGGATCAAAGTTACAAAAGTTTAAAGAGATGGAAGGCATAAAGAAGGTGCAAGTAATCACAACTAATGATTGAGGGGGAGCTGTTGGAGCAAGACAATCATCAATGGATGATTACATGAAGCCTAGGAATGAAGTGAAGAAAAGAATCAAGCTTGAAGCATGAAGTCAAGTGAAGATTCAGGAAGAGATGTCTATACACTCATGTACATTAGCTTTGGAAAATACTTCAAAAATACTTTGATATACTGACGAGTTCATACTCATATATATATATATATATATATATATATATATATATATATATATATATATATATATATATATATATATATATATATATACATGTATAGTCATGACATATAGAAGAAGAAAAGATGAGAATAGAGTCAATAAAATTTAAGTTGCTTAGTGATAGATGTGTAGAGAGTTTTCTCATGAGATTAGCCACTAGTCTATCTTAGAATTCTCTCAGCCTAATCATGTGGATCAAGAAATCTTTTGTACACATCTAATTCAGAAGCTATCAAGCTATGACCAAAGTTTGATGATCTAATTCTCTTCAGGTTGTGTGTATGACAAGTAGGAACATTCATATGTAGAAGTCTGCAAGTGAAGTTCTCAGAATCGTGCATTTTGCTACTCAAAGAATTGCTTGGATCTCAGTGTTCAGTGTAAAGTTTTTTATGTTTGAGCATTCAAAATTTAAGCTAGAAGATAATGAAGCTTTGGCTAAAAGCATTTAGCAAAACGGGTTATTCTTTGAGGGAAATCATCTTAAGAAGTTGACCATGTCAAAGTCACCATTTCTGAAGGGAGTTTCTGACATATGTTTGATCTAAGTGATCAAATTAAAGACCTAATGGTTCATTTGAAGAACTAATGATCATTATAATTGCATAAAGGTAGTATCAATACGTGTGTATTATTTGAATAATTAAAATTGAAGTCATATGCAGAGATTGAAGTCTATTTTTGAAGCAGACTTGTTGAAGCTGAAGAAAAGTTCACACAGAGAAGTAATTCTTAATGAACTTGAAAGTTAATGTAAAATTTGTGTAAATTTTGGTTTATTCTTGATATAGAGGAGTTCTAAAATCAAGATAGATCAGACATTTGGAGAATTAAAGGTCTCCAGCAGTGTTGAAGATGATGATCTTCAATTTCCTTGTCCTATTGTGGTTCTTATTGCACCTGCTACACATTAACTTCATTGGATGGCAAAGAGGATTGATTTTATTCTCCGTTGCCACTTATTTACTTTAGGTATACATAGAGAGTACAACTTGAAAAAAAAACATAAAAATAGAGAATAAAAAAGTGATCGAAACCACGTCCTAGCATGGAATCCTGACCATCATCCACTAGGACTAATACACTCATGGAAGAGCACCCCGTAGATCCCATTTAGACCATGACTGCTAGGATTGTCCATCTAGAGAGTGCACTTCACAATATCTTGGAACACGTATGTGGCTCCAAGAAAGACAAAGATGTGCATGAGCCTGACTTTGCCAAGGATGGACGTAGATGCTCCAAATGAGCATCCAACTCCAGAAGTCCCTAGAGATAACATCCTAGTCAGAGAATCTAGATGGAAGCTTAGGGATGAAGTATGTCGATGGTGATAAACCACAATGCGATCTCCTTCTTGAGAGCTCCACGATGATATGCTAAGAGTAGAAAACCAAGCTCCAAGAACCACACACGATACTCTGCATAGAGGCTGCAAAATACGTAGAAAACACAGTATGTAGGGAGCACGAGCACATGCTTCTTAGGTGTTACAAATGCGATCGAGCTTACAGTTTGTGACTGACCAAGCCACTATATGTTTTATTAAAGAACATATACAAAGAAGTGTTCAGTGTCCATTTGGCATTTCACATGGACACTAACAATAACAATCTCCCACTAAAGGCCAATATGGCCAAAGTAATTATGGGAGAAAAATAAAGAATGATAAAGAATACCTTAGTGTAAGTATACAAACTATACCTCCCACCTGATGGGCATGTTACACAGTATACAAGTGTCTGTTGTAAGATCATGAATCAAGTAACCCCCATCAAGTGACAATAGTGTCGAAAGCTATGCTGTAGTAGAGATTTAGTCAAAGCATCTGCAACATTATCTCTAGTATGAACCTTCTCAAGAATAATGTGCTCAGTGGCTAAGCAATCTCTAATGAAGTGATACCTCACCTCAATGTGCTTGGTCTTTGCATGATATACTGGATTCTTAGCCAAAGAAATGGCACTCTGATGTGCTCAGTGGCTAAGAAATTTCTAATGAAGTGATACCTCACCTGAATGTGCTTGGTCTTTGCATGATATATAGGATTCTTCGCCAAAGAAATGGCACTCTGACTATCATTGAGCAAATGAGGTACATGTTGACGTAGACCCATATGACAAGCAAGATGATAAAGCCACAATGCTTCCTTACATGCCTCACCTGCTGCAACATACTCTCCTTCTGTGGTGGAAACAAATGTAAATTCTTGAAGATGAGATCCCCAAGAGATAGCACCTCCAACAAAACCTGTAACCAATAATGGATGCTTTCCCTCTACCTAAGCATAACTCCCACTGCAAATGCAATGTCTAGTCTTGCAGCAACCATAGCAGACATGAGACTACCAACAATAGACTGATAAGGAATTTTTGTCATGAATTCCTTTTCCTCATCTAATTTGGGGCAATCATCCTTGCTCAATTTCACATATGTGGATAAAGGTGTACTCAATGCCTTTCCACCTTGAATATTGAACCTATGAAGTACTTTGGATATGTATTTACTTTGAGACAAGTATAGGCATCTTTTACTCCTATCACAAGTAATGCACATGCAAACAATATGTTTGGCATCCCCCAAATCCTTCATATCAAATGTTTGACTCAACTTCTTCTTGAGAATTGACAAGTCATAAGAGGACTTCCCAATAATCAACATATCATCAACATAAAGTATCAAACATATCAAGCTGCCATCTGAGCATCTTTTTGTGTAGAGACAATGGTCCTCATTACTTTGAGAATAGCCTTGAGACTTCATAAAAACATCAAACTTTTGGTATCATTGTCTAGGGGACTGTTTAAGTCCATATAAGCTCTTCTTGAGTTTACAAACTAGACTTTCTTTTCCACGAACTAAATAACCCTCTCATTGTTCCATATAGATCTTATATGTAAGATCTCCATGCAAGAAAGTAATTTTCACATCCATTTGGACCAGCTCTAAGTTCTCCGTTGCAATGAATCCAAGAAACATGCGCAAGATAGTCATCTTGACCACTAGAGAGAAGATTTCCTCAAAATCAACACCATGTTGTTGCTTAAAACCTTTTGCAACAAGACATGCCTTATACTTTGGAGAAGCACAATATGATATGAATTTTAACTTATATACCCATTTACATGGTAAAGCTTTCATGCCCTTTGGCAAAGGTACTAAATTCCAAGTACCATTCTTGTGAATAGAATCCAACTCACTCTTCATGGCACGCTCCCACTTGACATGATCCGTTGCCTGCATAGCCTCTTTGTAGCAAGAAGGCTCACCCACATCTGTTAGCATAAAAACATACAAACCTGGAACATATCTATCAGGTGGATGTGAGACACGTGTAGAGCATCTCAATGGTTGCTGAATAGGAACATTTGCAGATTGATCTTATCGGAAATTCTCTTGAACATCCCTATGTGTAGCATTTTTATGCATGCTAATTGGAGGACTAGTATCCTCAAACACCATGCTTCTCACTTTAAACTCCTTAATGGGTTGTTTATGCATCTTAGAATCATTGAAAATGAAATCACTACTTCTGATTACTGATTACGATTCAGGATCCCATAAGTGATACCCAAAGTGTCCTTCTAGACCATATCCAAGAAAAATGCATTTCTTTGACTCATTAAAAATGAAATCACTACTTGGGAATTTTTGTTCTTGACCATATCCAAGAAAAAGGCATTTCTTTCACTTATGGTCCAACTTTTGTCTAAGATTCTTTGGTATATGAACATATGCTTCACACCTAAAAGCTCGAAGATGATCATAATATGGTGGCTTCCCTGTCCATCACTCTTGTGCCACTTTTAGAACTTTGGCAATACTAGGTGAAAGGTTAATCACATGAACTGCAATCAATACTACTTTTGCCCAAAAGCCTTGTGAAAGGTTTGCATGATGCAGCATAGAAACTACTCTATCATGAATAGTTCTATTCATCCTTTCATCTACACCATTTTGTACTGGGGTATAAGGAGCTATAAAATCTCTAGCAATTCCTCTAGACTGGTAGAAAAGGTTGAATTCATGTGAGGTATACTCACCTCCATTATCTAAACATAAAGCCTTAAGCTTAGTTCCTTTTTTAGTTTCAACTGAAGCAAGCTATTTTTTGAAAGTAGGGAATACCTCATCCTTTGCTTTCTAGACTTTTCTAATAGCATCATCTATGAAAGTGAAAAACTAAAGATAACCCCCTAATGACCTTGTGGGCATAGGACCACACACATCTGTATGAACAAGATCTAAAGGCTGAATTGAAGAGTCAATGTGTGTTTTATGCACATACCTAGTTTGCTTTCCATATTGACACTGCTCACAAAATGAAAAGTCAGAGAAAGATAACACATGTAAGTAGCCAGAATGAGAAAGATTTTCCATTCCACTACGTGATATATGGACCAAATGACCATGCCAAATACAATCCATAGGCTATTTAGTAAGAGCTAACAAGTGTTCTTTCTTGTTGGAGTCAGACGTCTGCGGAAGCACGCGAACAACACAAGGAAGAAGAAGAAGCTTGGAGCACAACACACAATACTGAATGTATTACTAGAGAATGTACAAAGATAAGTAGCCCATTAGGGAAATAGGCCTATATACAAGCCAGGGAAAAAAAACCTCCCAAAGAGGGAAAAAAGTGCCCCGGTGGTCCCAGTGTGTTCACACACATCACTACCTAAATATATCAAAAAATCCCCCTGGGAGTGATGCGGTGAATAAGGAGCTGGCACTCATGTATAAGGAAGTGCCAAGCTATGTGGAAATCATTCCACAAAAGGAAGTAAGCCCAAAGCTTTGCAGAAAGCTTCAAACTTCTCCCTGGGTAGAGCCTTCGTGAAAAGGTCTGCAATGTTCTCCTACGTCGAAACATATGCCAAGCTGATCTCCCCAGCAGAGAACCTCTCCCTGACATAATGATAATGCATCTCAATGTGCTTAGTGCAAGCATGGAACACAGGGTTCCTCGCAACTGCCAATGCGCTCTATTGCTCTCAGTTGGACTGCTCTCAAAACCATGTGCAATCAAATAGGCATGTATCTTCTCATACCAAGCACGTGGTGCTTGCTTTAAACCATATAATCCCTTCTTTAACCTGCACACCTGGTTTTCATGCCCTTTCTGCATAAAGCCATGGGGCTGAAAAATATACACTTCTTCATGCAAGTCACCATTCAAAAATGCATTTTTAATATCCAACTGATCTACATTCCAACCATGATGGGCTGCAAGTGCATAGATGCTCCGAACAATAGTCATACAACATGTAGGTGCAAAGGTCTCATCAAAATCAATGCCTCTTTCCTATGCATAACCCTTTGCAACAAGCCTAGCCTTATACCTGTCAACTGTTCCATCAGGCTTACGCTTTAGCTTGTAAACCCACTTAGTGCCAATGGCCTTCTTGCCAGGAGGCAAGTCACATAAAGACCAAGTATCGTTCTTCATTATAGCAACATATTTAGATTGCATAGCAGCCATCCAATTTTCTGAATTTTGTGCTTCATCAAATGAAACAGGCTCATTCTCATCACAGATACTAGATGCAACCATAGCATAGCAATCTGATGCAAAAGAGGCACTATGAGAGCCTCATCGAGTATGATATGATAAAGGTGCATCTAATTTACTGTCACGCAAAGTATGCACTAACCATTTTGGCATAGTTTTTGCCTCCTCAATATCAGTTCGCTCATCAACAAGTGCATCATGTAAATCTGCATCAAAAATGCGATGATCTGCATCATCACATGAAACCTGCAAAGGCTAAGAAGTTGCCTCATTAGGACGAGCACTAGACTGTCCACCTATAAAAAGAGGCAGCAAAGTGTCATACATGTATTTGGGGCTAACAGATGTCTCCTTAGTACATGAAAGCAATGGTTGAATAGCATCTTCCACAAAAGCAACATCACGGCTAACCAAAATGCATTTAGTATGTGGATGATACAGACGATAGCCTTTACTTTCAGAATTGTACGCAACAAAAATACATTTTACTACTTTATCATCCAATTTTTTGCCATGTTGTTCAGGCACTAATGCATATGCCAAACAACCAAAAACACATAGATGAGCAATATATGGCTTGTGATCATGCCAAGCCTCATATGGAGTGATAGACTGTAGTGCTTTAGTGGGACACCTGTTAAGTACGTATGCTGCACACATGATAGCCTCAAGTCAGAAACTATGTGGTAAAGCCTGACTCTTGGCCATACATCTCTCCATCTCCATGAGTGACCTGTTCTTCCGTTCGGCAACTCCATTCCGTTGAGGTGTATATGGCACTGTACACACTAGCGTTTTACCCCACGTTCAGCCAGAACTGCATTAAAATCAAAAGACATATATTCCCCACTCGATCAGAACAAAGGATGCCCATTTTACATGCTGACAGATTTTAAGCCAAAACCAAAAACTATTTGAAGCACATGAACACTTTGAACTTTGCCTTCAATGGATATACCCATGCATGCTTGGAAAAATCATCGATGAAAGTCAGGAAGTAAAGATAATTTCCAAAAGAAGGTGTCTGCATAGGAGCACATACATCACTATGTACAAGCTGCAATTTCTGAGTAGCCCGAACTGAACCATCTTTTGGAAAGGAGGAACGCTGCATCTTGCCCAAAATAGAGCCTTCACAAACATGTTTTCTTGGTGCCTCAAGTTTGGGCAAAGAGGATACCATTTCAGATTTCTACAGGCGTAGCAAACTAGTGATATTCAGATGAACAAAGCGTGCATGCCAAAGCTTTGCATCTGACATAGCCTGAGAATCATGTACTGCACATGCTGAATCATTTACAGATCTTTCATAGTCTATGAGCTTATACAACCCACGAGATAAAATGCCAGAAGCAATAATCACGTTGCCATTTGATAGATCATGAACTGTACATCTGTCATCAACAAATTTCACAACCAAGCCAATCTTGGCTAATGCAGAAACTGATAACAGATTTTCTTGATCCTTGGCACAAACAAAGCATCTAACAAAGTGAAAGAACTACCATCAGTAGTAGTCAAAATGATCTTACCAACTCCCATAACGGGATAAGAGGAGTTGTTGGCACATGTAACAATATTCCCTATAGGGGAAGGATCGAGTGAAGAGAAGAAACTGCGCTACGAGGTAATATGTTTGGTCACCCCACTATCAAAGTACCAAACATCTAAGTCTACTCCAGACATGCACTTCTCATGAGAAGATGGGTCAAAAGTGCAAATAGCAATAAACGCCCATTCTTCTTTTTGCACAAGATTAGCAGACTATTTTTGATGTAGAGGCTTCTATAACAACCATTCCAGCCTCTTTAGCAGCCAGTTTTGGATAGTTCTTTATGATATGATCATTTCCTTTATAGTACTTGCAAAACAATTTTTGCTTTTCTCATTTCTTTTCATCTTTGTCTTCCCTCTTTGATTGTGTAGAATTAGCAGATTTTTGCTTACTACTTGAAGAGCTCCATTTTCCTTTATCCTTTTGACTAGCCAAGAAAGCTTGATCTACAATATGCATAATGGACCTAGTATGCCTAGACTGATCTTCCTGCAACAGAACAAAGACTAACTTCTCAAATGACAAGGCATTTGGATTGCCTTTCATCATCAACCAAAGAGATTAAGCTTTGAGGAGGAGCGTGCGAATGGAAATATGTAGAGATTTGATGTTGGAGTTCTAGGTAAGTAAGTAAATACTCTATTTTCTTTGCTTTTTTCACTTCCATTACCATCTCCTCCCTCCACCTCCTTGCATCTTCATATTCACCATTTTGTTCATATCCACACCTCCATAGCTTTCACTTCATTTCACTTGTGAGTGTGTGTGTGTGTGTGAGAGAGAGAGAGACAGAGATTGTGTATGTTGTGTGTTGCATGTGTCTCATCCATAGCAACTACATCAGGTACAACATCACTGTGCACACCTCGGGATGAATGTCTTTGTCCATCATGACATATAGTGAATTGGAACTTTTGGTAAGCATATGAACCTTAGGTCAGATAAAACTTACAAAGGGATAGACAAAGCATCATGTCATCTAAAGCTAGTGACAATCACACCACTCGGTCGTGGGTGCAACAGCTTAGCAAATGCCCATACATGTTGAGCTCAGAGACCAGTGACTCAGAAATGCCATTTAGTATTGAAAGAGCCATAGGTAGTTCAGAGTTAGCCTACTTGCAGACCCCTAAAGGTCCCTATAAGAAGCAATTGGAATCTATTCAAACCAACTGATTAGGTGCCTGAATCTATGAGGATGGTTCGAGAAGATCGGTGGTCCAACTCAAAAACCCTGATCAACCATTCTAACTTCAACACCCAATGGTCAAATTCAAAGAGGGTCCATATATGTTGGAGTTTGAGGTCTGCAAATAGCACAAGGAAGAAGAAGAAGAAGCTTGGAGCACAACACACAATACTGAATATATTACCACTAGAATGTACAAAGATATCTGACCTGTGAGGGCTATAACCATATATACAAGCCAGGGGAAAAAACCTCCTAAAGAGGGAAAAAAGTGCCCTGATGGTCCTAGTGTGTTCATACACATCACTACCTAAATATATCAACAAATCCCCCTGGGAGTGATGTGGTGAACAAGGAGCTGGCACTCATGTATAAGGAAGTGGCAAGCTATGTGGAATCACACGACAAAAGGAAGTAAGCCCAAAGCTTTGTGGAAAGCTTCAAACTTCTCCCTAGACAGAGCCTTTGTGAAAAGGTCTGCAATGTTCTCCTATGTGGACACATGTGTTGTCACTCTAGCATAGTGGTGAGTACCAACATGAGGAGATCCACCTCATAAATGTCAATCCATGGAGATGTGAGGACTAGTAAGACGACTATGAGCAAGTGAAGGCACAAGTGTGTGACTGAGAAGCACACAAGCATGCACGCACATACACACACATGTGTACACAAGGCAAGAATAAAGAGAGTAACAATGGAGTGCTTTCTGTTACTCAAGAAATCTCTTACAATAGCTCAAAAATCTAACAAGCTAACGTCAAAAATGAGCTCTCTAGCTCTTTTTATAATTTTTAACTAGCTTTTGGCCCTGTCCAAACCTAGTGCCTGGCCTAGTTAAAAATTAGGTTCTAGGGCTTATTTGATGGCTCAAATGGAGTCTAAAATTTATGAAAACTGATATGTAGGTGCTTCTAATACTCCTCAAGCTTGAGAACTCCTCAACTTGAACAAAAAATGGTATTTAGAATGTTTGTGTAATTGGCCAAAAATGGTATTTAGAATGTTTGTGTAGTGATGAAAATCACTTTTGATTAAAAATACATTATGAAAGAAAATGGTTAGGCCTCTTCTGTGCCAGATTGTACTTGACTGTTATATCTCCTCATCGCTTGTAGGCCAACACTCCCCCCTCTCTAGCACCCGTCACCCCTGATAGACCTCTGTTTTGTAGGGTGGTCGATATAATATTGCATGACATTAGTGGCCAACTTGTTTTCGCTGAGCCTTAACCCTCTTGCTAGATCAGCTTGCATAGCATCCCAATTGATGGCACTTGGGATATTCCACTATGGTGTTGTATAGTACTCTGAATACATAGCCTACTCACATGCAAATAAGTGAAGCAGGTTTGTTGGTTTCAATGCAAACACCTTAGAGTGATACTCCCAAAAGCTCTTAAAGAGTTGGACCATTAGCATTCTGCTACTCTGTTCAGAGAGTAATTGTTGTGCCCACACCCTTTCCATGATTTGGTATAAACTAGGGAGTTCTGCAGGTTGGGGCTTCAGTAGTTTCTTCTCCTTCTTCTTCTTCTTCCTCTTCTTCACCCTCTGGTCATTCTAATTGTTGAGATAGGGTCCTTTGACAGCCTTCTGTTGATTTACCCCCTCCTTGAGAGGATGTGCCAGGTCCTTTTGTATCATAAAAGAACTCTACATCTGATACTTGAGTGGTCCTAAAAAAGATTCAAAGTCAAAGGTATTCATCCCCTCGACAACATATAGAATACATCATTGCTTTCAGCCATGGCCAATTACTAAAATACCCTAATGCAAAAATATGATTCTATCTCAAAACTTTGAACAAAACTACCGTGTCAACTTCTGCTAGACTTGTAGCAGACTTTGAGATGCTTATACTAGTGAACCGAAACTTGTGTATATCTTTGGTATAAAAAGACAAAATTGCCTACATAAGCACTATGATAGTGCATTCAGAGGCCAAGACGAGCTTAGATCCCAATTTTGGCACCACAAAGTGAAGCAATTTTGTAATCACCCTAATTATGCTCACCAAATTTTTTACGATTTTGAGACTGTGATTGGATGGGTGTTAATGATGCCTTAGATGAAGCAGCGACCTACTCTGATACCAATTGTTGGAGTTTGAGGTCTGCAGAAGCACGCAAACAACACAAGGAAGAAGAAGAATCTTGGAGCACAACACACAATACTAAATGTATTACCACTAGAATGTACAAAGATATAGGTGTATATAAAAGCCAGGGAAAAAACCTTATAAAGAGGCAAAAAAGTGCCTTGGCAGTCCTAGTGTGTTCACACACATCACTACCTAAATATATCAACAATATACCGATAAGCAAGGAACCATGTATGTGGGTCCTAGCTCATGAGATAGGACAGATGAGTTTGAATTCATTGTCTGCAAGTCTGAGATAGGAGACCTAGATCAAGAGAATGTCGGAAAAGAACCTTGAACATCTCATGGAAAGTCGATCTTGTCTAGGATAATTATGATAGAATGGATTCCCCAAAATAAAAAAAGCATCAAAATCTTCTTGAATAGAGACACTGATGAAGCCTTTTGGAGATTTAAATCGGACCAACCTAGCGAGGTAGGAGGAGTCACCATATATGATTTCAAAGACCCATCTCAATGAAATGATGCTATAGTTGTGGAGGAGACCACATGGCCAATGTTTTCCCCATCATGACTCAGAACCAAGGGAACCCTAATAGCTAATATTGCATGATAGAGAGAAGGTACACCAACCACACTACACAAGATTGCTTGTACAACAAACAAGTGGTTAGCCAAAACTACCAATAGCCATATCAGCAACTAGCAAGATATCGAAACCAATACCAATAGCAACCATACTTTAGGCCCCAACAACCTTATCAACCCCACTACCAAGCTCAGCTAAGACCACAACCAGTGTTAGGTCAACAACCTCCATCCCATGCCAATGTTAGTCCAATCAAATATACTATGGTAGAGGATAACCTGAATAGAGTCCTAGTGCTTGCACCTGCACTGATTTTAGAAAGTGATCCTAATGCTCATAGCTTTTACTTGACTCACATAGACAGCCCACTAGCTTAGTACATGGAGTCACCTGAGCATAATGAGGTCTACCCATATGAAATGCCTATTGAACCAAGTTGGGAGCTTGAATACTCCAACATGATGTAAACAAATCCTAACCCTAGGCCCCAACCAAGGCAGATGAGACCCCTAGCACTAGGAGGATCATGTTATTGATCTCAAGGAGATCACTTCATATGTGGTTGTACACTTCCTCCACTAGGGCAACCCCAATCGATGGTTATTCAAGGATTTTTTCTTGATTGTGGAAAGGGACATCTCTTAAGAGATTGTCCTAAGAATCTGGCCAATACTCAAAAGATTAAACCATTTAATGCTATTAGCTTGGTTATAGATTCCATTGGAAGGGTGACCACTACGGCCCCCATGCAAGTAGTGACTAGAGCCCAAGCACTTCAATAGACTACAGGCATAGACCAAGAGAAGAAATCATAGTCCAGTGAGTCAGAGAGCATAGTTAGGAAACGAAATAGAGCTTGGAAGGATAGTTGTGCAAGAATGAAGAGGCGATGGGCAAGAAAGATGAGCTAGCTAGAAGAAAGTCTAAAGAAAAGAAAACAAAACTGATAGAGATCGCATCCCAAACACATTCTCAAACACCACCTCCCTCATCTCATCAAAACCCTCCATCCATACCACCATGACCCAGAGGAGGATCAGTCCTAGTAGATCCTGTTCCTAAAGGCTTGGATATGACGTTCAAGGCTTATGACGCTTGAATTCAAGAAGGGTCAAATGTGGTAGAGTTAGATAACTGTTATCCTAGAGTGGACTTAGAAAGGGAAATGATCAAGCTTTGTATGAAAATGGTGGAGCTAGCTTAGTCTATGTTCAACGCAAGCTGTCTTTTCAATTGGACCATTCCACCGATGCCACAACTTCATTTCGAAGGATTGTTGGAGATTGTCACTACTCAAGCAGAAGAAGAAGAAGAAGAAGAAGAAGAAGAAGAAGAAGAAGAAGAAGAAGAAGAAGAAGAAGAATCATTGTTTGAAGTGATCAATAACTTCAAGAAATACGAGATAGAAGATAGAAAGATCATGATAAAAATGCCCAAAAGAGAAGCACTTGCAGGAGAAGCCTATGATAATAAAGAGAAGAAGAATGTGAGTTGATAGGTCTATTGAGAGAATATAGATATGTATTGCCTTGGAGTTATAAAGATTTTAAAGGATTGGACCCAAATATTTGCTCTCATAGAATCTCGATGTCTCTGGAAGCCAACCCTACCAAGTAGAAACCTTATGCCTATAATGATAATTAAGTAGCCAAAATCGAAGAGGGAATCAATCACTTGATAGAAGAAGACATCTTCTTAGCTATTTGGTCAACCTAAAGTTATAATTCATTTTCTAAACCGAATTCAGTAAAATAGAAGTTTTTAAAGACTTGAAATAGTTAGAAATCCCATCCCAATTGTAGGGTCCATACCCTAGTGGTGCCCAGATATGGATCAACATTGCAATTTTGTTGTGGATATCTTGAATCCACTGATTTCCCATGTTAATGCCTAGATAACACATAATGAAAATAGATGATTGGGCAAGGATGTTTTTATAATCCATCATTGTCATTTAATGATGTTATATCAAATCATTTGGGAAAGGATCATAAGTGTTCAAGAAAGAGCATGTTTCAGTTATAGTTGATTCCTCTCTATTCACTTTGAATACAAGACAAATTCCATCACAGAGATGAAAACATGCTCCATATGGTTTGGATCATGGGCTCAAGGGTATGCCTAAAGTTATTTATGGCTCTATTTTTTAGGAAGAAAATGTTTTTCTAAGGGAAAAGAATGTTAGGTTGTAACATGACTATCCAATTGGTTCATATGAATCCAAAATACAACATCATCTCATCAATGTCATGTTGGCCAAAGTTCTAAAGTTGGGCTTAAGTATAATATTTCATGCTCATTAAAACAAGTAAAGTGGTGTGGCCAAAGGGTTATGTTTGAACCTCTAATGGAAGGTCTTGGGTTCAAGTCATGCAAGGAGTAGGCAGAGTAGAGTATATTTTACCCAAAACCAATCTAAGCTTTGAGAAGGTTCTAACTCCAATTTATTGTGATACTTGGAGCACATTTAGTTACATGGGAAACACTTGGATGGATAATATCAACCTATTAGAGCAGGAAGTCCCTTGGAGAGATCTTTATATAAAGGCATAATGTTGGGATGAGGGGGTAATAATCGATGGTCCTAATCCTCTAATTCTTCACAGTGCATTAAGAACCGTAGTAAGGCCAGGAAATTGAAAATCATCATCTTTGACACTACCTACATCACTTGCTATCATAACATTCACAGGTGTGGAGGACATATTTCAACATTCTATACAATATTACACATGCCTTTTGCTACCAATACATGATGCATCATGTATGGCCACAATGGGTAGCTAGAACCATCCAAATTATCGTCAATAAACAACATAAAAAATACACCATCGATTTCAGCCATGGTTATAGCTTAATGTCAAAAATTGAATATATCTCAAAAAAATTGATCAGATATATCCAATCAGACTCCATGACCTATAGGAGATGCACATACTAGCGAATTGAAAATTGTATATATGTTTTTTCACAAAAGGATGAAATTGCATGCACAATCACTACAATAGTGTGTTCAAAGTTCAAAATGTGCTCAAATCAAAATTTTGACAAGTATAATCACCAATTTTCGTGTGAATATGATACTATAACTAGAAGGGTGTTGATGATGCGCTAAAAAAAGTCATGACTTGCATTGATTACTAATTGTTGGAGTTAGAGGTCTGTAGAAGCACACAAACAATACAAGAAAGAAGAAAAAGCTTGGAGCACAACACAACACTGACTGTATTAATAAGTGATTTACATGAACATTCTTTATTTTGAACAAGGTTAGCAAACTTAATTTTAGTTTTAGAGGCCTTTGCAACAACCATTCTAGCCTCTTTCCTCTTTGCCTCCCTTTTTTTTCTCTTTAAATAGGAACTTCAGCGGAAATCTAATTTCCCTATAGCTTGAACTCTTAATGACATGATTATTTTCCTTTTAATACTTGCAAAATCATTTTTTCTTTTCTCTTTTCTTTTCATCTTTATCTTGCTTCTTTGACTATGCAACAGTGGATTTTTGCTTACTAGTAGACAAGTTCCATTTACCTTTGTCCTTTTGACTAGCTAAGAAATCTTGATCTACGACACATGTCATTGACATGGTCTATCTGGATTGATATTTTTACAAAAAAATAGAGACTAGCTCCTCAAAGGTCAAAGAATTTGGATTTTCTTTGATCATCAAACAAAGAGCAAAAGCAAAACTGTGATAAGAATATGAAAGATCATTAAGAATAGTATGCACAAATGAACTATCTTGTAAGATTTCATCAATAAAAATCAACTTCTCTTTCAAATCCTTGATGCTTTTCACAAAAGTGCCCATTGAAGCTCCTTTATTCATATGCTCACTCTCCACGCATTTTCAGAGGTAAGCAACCTCATTTATTTCCTAGTATAGTGTGATAGGAGTATGCCAAGCATCTTTCTTTTGTTGTTTTGTATGTGCACCTGAGGGATAATGAAACATTTGACAAAAAAAGATAACAATGCATGTGTTTATGCATCTTTTCCATGCTTTGCAGTGAAGTGCAATAGGGACCGCAATAGAACTAAGAAACTGAAAATCATCATCTTTGACATCACCTAATGTCATAACATTTGCAGGTGTAGGAGGGCTTATTTCAACACTTTGTACAATATTCCACAAGCCTTTTGTCACCAATACATGACACATCATGTATGCCCATAATGGGTAGTTAAAGGCATCCAACTTATCCTCAACATCAAACATAGAAAATACATCATTGCTTTCAACCATGACTATACCTAGATGTAGAAAATTGATTTTCTCTCAAAAACGTTGAAAAAAATATAGAATCAAGCTCCACTAGACCTATAGAAGACTTTGATGTGCTTATACTCGCAAATAAGAAACTCTATAAATGTTTTGCACAAAAAGAAAAAATTGCGAACACAATTGATATGATACTAAATTGGGAGGCTAATATGATCTCATATCATTTTTTTTTTAGTATGCTGACCAATTGTGTGATTTATGAGATTGTGATTAGAAGGGTGTCGGTGATGCCCTCAAGAAAGTAGTGACTTGCTCTGATATACCAATTTTTCGAGTTATAGGAGTACAAAAGCATGCACAACACAAGGAAGAAGAAAAAGTTTTGGAGCAGAATACAACACTAAGTTTATTACAAGTGAAATATAAAAACATAAAGTAGCCTGTGAGCAAAGGTAAAAATAAGGCTTGCAAATGATGTGTGTGCAACTCGTCTCCCATCCTTTTATATCCTAAGGTATTCAAAGTAGTAATGGGGATGAGGGTTGCATGATGGGCACATGGCAGCACTAGACCATTCCAGATCATTGCTATCATTCTCCTTTGAAAAATCAGAATATGGACTGGACTTGTTTGCTCTACGAGGTGAAAAAACAGTTGAAATGGCCTCGTCTCCTAAAATAGATTCATCAATGATGACCCGAATAATTTGTAACAAATGTGGGTCTTCCACCTATGCTTCCTTTATTTCTTGAAGCAATGGGCTTTCTAGAATTGTAAAGCTCATTTGATACATTATCCGTGATAATACATCGGCTACTATATTCTCTTTGCCTCTTCTTACAAGATTTCCATGTGGAACTCCTGCATGAGCTCAGCCCAACGAGCTTGTCTACCTTGAAGATCTAGCTAACTAAAAAAGTACTTGAGTGTATGGTGATCTGTCTATACCTTAAAGTCTACACCATAAAGATAGTGTCTCTAGACTTTAAGTGCATGCACCACTACATACAACTCCTATTCATGCATTGGCCAATTGTGTTGTGTGAATTATTTCGACAGCGATGCACCACAATGCACTCTCCTTCTCGAGAACTCCATGGTGATATCTTCGGAGTAGAAAATCTAGCTCTAAGTGCCGCACACGGTACTCTGCACGGAGGCTACAGAACATGCAGAAAACACAGACACAGGGAGCACAAACACAAACTTCTTAGGTGTACAATTGTACATTCTTGAAGACGAGATCTCCAAGAGATAGCACCTCCAGAAAAATGAAAAATGTACCCTGATGTAGACTTATGATTGTCTACACAACCATCATAGTCACAATCTATGTAACCAACAATGGATGCTATCCCTCTAAAGCATAAACACTTGTCCTTAATGCCACTCAAATATCTCAAAATCACCTTGATTGCTTCCCAATGTTTCTTGCCAAGATTAGATATATATCTACTCAAAACTCCCAATGCAAATGCAATGTATGGTCTCGTAGTTACCATAGCATTCATGAGACTACCAATAGCAAACTGATAAGGAATTTTGGTCATGAATTCCTTTTCCTCATCTGATTTGGGGAAATCATCCTTGCTCAATTTCACATATGTGTGTAAAGGTGTACTCAATGCATTTGCACCCTGCAAATTGAACCTGTGAAGTACTTTGGATATGTACTCACTTTGAGACAAGTATATGCATCTTTTACTCCTATAACAAGAAATTCACATGCCAAGAATATGTTTGGTCTCCCCAAAATCCTTCATATCAAATGTCTGAATCAACTTCTTTTTGAGAATTGACAAGTCATAAGAGGACTTCCCAGTAATCAACATATCATCAACATAAAGTATCAAGCCTATAAAGCTGCCATCTGAGCATCTCTTTGTGTAGAAACAATGATCCTCATTGCTTCAAGGCTAGCCTTGAGACTCCATAAAAGCATCAAACTTTTGGTACCATTGTCTAGGGGATTGTTTAAGTCCATACAAGCTCTTCTTGAGCTTACAAACTAGACTTTCCTTGCCAAGAACTACATAACCCTCTGGTTCCATATAGATTTCATTAGTAAGATCTCCATGCAAGAAAGCAGTTTTCACATCCATTTGGACTAGCTCCAAGTCCTCCATTGCAACAAATCCAAGCAACATGCACAAGGTAGTCATCTTGACCACTGGACAGAAGATTTTCTCAAAATCAACACCATGTTGTTGGTTAAAACCCTTGGCAACAAGACATGCTTTATACTTTGGAGAAGCACTATCTGATGTGAATTTGAGCTTATGTACCCATTTACATGGTAAAGCTTTCTTGCCCTTTTGCAAAGGTACTAAATCCCAAGTAACATTCTTGTGAATAGAATCCAACTCACTCTTCATGGCATGCTCTCCCTTGACATGATCCTCTGTCTACATAGCCTCTTTGTAGTAAGAAGGCTCACCACCATCTGTTAGCATAACAAAATCTAAACCTAGAACATATCTATCATGTGGATGTGAGACACATGTAGAGCATCTCAATGGTTACAGAACAAGAACATATGCACACTAATCTGATCGGACATCCTCTTGAACGTCCCTATGTGTAGCATTTTTATGCATGCTAATTGGAGGACTAGTATCCTCAAACACCACTATTCTCACTTCAACCTCCTTAATGGTTTTTTTATGCATCTTAGACTCACTAAATGACATCGCTACTTTTGATCATTGACCATGTTTTAGGATCCCATAAGCGATATCCAAATTGTCCTTCTTGAGCATATCGAAGAAAAATGCATTTCTTTGACTTATGGTCCAACTTTTTTCTAAGATTCTTGGGTATATGAACATATGATTCACACCCAAAAAATCAAAGATGATCATAATATGGTGGCTTCCCTGTCCATAACTCTTGTGCCACTTTCAGACCTTTGGTAGTACTAGGTGAAAGGTTAATCACATGAACTGCAGTCAATACTACTTCTGCCCAAAAGCCTTGTGAAAGGTTTGCATGATGCAGCATAGAGATTACTCTATCCTGAATATTTCTATTCATCCTTTCAGGTACACCATTTCGTACTAGGGTATAAGGAGTTGTAAACTCTCTACAAATTCCTCCAGACTAGCAAAAAAAGCTGAATTCATGTGAGGTATACTCACCCCTATTATCTAAATGTAAAGTTTTGAGCTTAGTTCCTTTTCAGTCTCAACTCAAGCAAGCCATTTTCTGAGAGTAGGGAATAACTCATCCTTCAATTTGATAGGATATACCCAAACAGTCGAAGTAGATGGTGCAGGTAGTTGTTTAACATGCTCATCAACATTCTATACTTTGCCTTTAGCATTCTTTAATGGATAACAATCTTTCTTCATGTGTCCTTTCCTTTGACAATAATGGCATTAGATATCCCTCTTCCTTGATTTACTTCTACTCTTATTCCATTGACCATTCTTTTCCTTGTTCTTGCTCCTGCCACGTTGTTGATTTTCCTTAATAAGAATCACGAACATTATATGCATCTCCACTCTGAGTGCCAACCATAGATTTTCTACAAATCTCCTCACTCAAGAGTGCTCCACATATGTCATCATAAACCAGTTTACCACCAGGTGCACTATTGCTAATAGGTGCACAAAATGTATCCCATGATGATGGCAAGGTGCATAACAACAATACTGCTTTCATTTCATTATCCATGTCCATTTTTTGAGCCTATAAGTGGGAGAATATAGCATCAAACTTATTCAGATGAGCAACAACATTATATGTATCCTTCATGCGAAGATCATATAACTTTCTCATCAAGTACACTTTATTTGATGCCATTTCTTTTTCATATGTATTTCATAACTTCTTCGAAAGCTCCTCTGCACTTTTGCAGTCCAATATTGTAAAGTAAACATTATCTACCATGTGCAATTGAATGGTAGACATGGCCATTTCATCTAACTCATCCCAATCATCTTCATCCATGTCAGCAGGCTTCTTTGAGATTCCATTTACTAGCTTCCATTGGCTCCTCTGAATCAACACATATTTAATCTGATTCTTCCATAGAGCAAAGTTTGTGCCATCAAATTTTTGGATCTCAAAATGGTCTTTACCCTGCAAGTTATAGCTCCTCCTCAAAATACTGGCGCTAGACCCTGATCAACTAGACGTGCTTGAGACTTTGATGCCATGATGGTAGAGAGCTAAATAGAATGCTAATGGAGCTAGAAGAGTCCAAACCCCACTAAGGTTCAAAGAAGGATGACCAAGTGTCAGATTTTGGGAGAGAATTCAGCAGTCTTCCTAGAAAAATGAATTAACGAATAGTAATGACCAACCAAAAGAAGTATGTGAGAATAAATTTGTTCACACCAATAAGTGTATCACGGAGTAAATCGACCATTGTATAGTTGACTAAACCAAAATTTTGAAAAAAATTGATAGAGTATCCTCTACAAAATGAGCATGTGACCTGAGTGTCAAAATCTCATAAAACTAAAGTACTCACATGTTTACTTGCATAGTGAATCATTGACTCCACTGCATATAATCAGTTACTTGAAAGAAGCCAACTAGGCTTATCGAGCACCTATGAACAACTATCATACATCTGCTATGGCGAGGTTGGGTAAGTCTTCCACCTGCATCACCGAAGAGAACACGACATCTGGGTGTCTTCGAGTTAAGAAAACCTCACCACGACCCTATTTATCAAATGTAAAAGGCTTTATGCAAAAAGATAGTCACTATATCAATGACCACATGGACGTACATAAGCGGTATCCATAAAAGTGAACATAGTGTGTATGTGCTCAATATATGTAGTAAAGTGACACTGAAAGGATGAATGGACCCCAAAAATTAGCCAACAACACCTGCAAGTTTCTGTCAACTCTGTTGTTTAGGTGCAAAAACCTAAATAAATTTTCAGTGGCGAGTGTTCTTGATGTTTCTTTGACTTGTGTGAAGAGAACTATGCACAAATGTACTCCACACTGGCTCCAAAAATCACCCCAATGTTGCTTCAAAAAATAGGCTTTGAAAGCAAAGAATGAAGCTTTGAGGACCCAAAACTTGTTGAAGATAATGTCAACCTTAGTGTTTCCCCTTCTTCAAGCACCACAAGAGTGTAGCTTAGTGGCAAGAGATTGCCACGATTAAGCGAGCTCCAAGGGGAACAATACTGCAATGGGTGACCTCAAGAGAAGTTATGGGAACCTCTATCTTCCTTGATCGTTGAGGTCCTCCCTCGCGCGCAGCCAATGGCACCAATGGTGACTTCAGTGACTCTGATGACAAGGTATGCCAAGTTCTATGCTTTGATTGTCACCTTAGTTGCCGCCTTGGAGAAATCCTTAGGTGAGTGGGTGGGTGCTTGCTTCGCTCACACAAAAGGGACAAAGCTTTTGCATCAAAATGCTCTGATATCAGTGAAGTATTTCCACGGTGATGCACCATAGTGCACTCTCCTTCTCAAGAACTCCACGGCGATATCTTCAGAGTAGAAAACTGAAGTGCCGCACACAGTACTCCACATAGAGGCTGCAGAAAATGCAAAAAACACAGTACACAGGAAGCAGGAACACAGACTTCTTAGATGTTACAAATACGGTCAAACTTATAGTCTGTGGCTAACTAGGCCACTATATGTTTTATTAAAGAACATATACAAAAGTGTTCGGTGTCCATTTGGCCTTTCACATGGACACTAATTGTAACATGGTGCACTACTCAATTTCTTGCTTTCAAAAGCTATTGGCATGCCATCTTGGCTCAAAACTGTCCCAATGGCTATGCCACTAGCATCTCTTTCTAACTCAAAGGGTATCTATGGATCTACCACTTTGAGTATAGGAGTCTCTGAAACAGCTTGTTTCAGAGTGTCAAAACTCTCTTGCTGCTCTTGCTTCCATGCGAATGGAACTTTGCCTTGAAGCAAGTTTGTCATAGGTGTTGCTATCAATGAATAGGAAGAGCTAAATTTTCAATAAAAATTGGAATGTCCTAGAAATGACCACAACTATCCCTCATCCTGAGGAGTAGGCCAAGATAAAATAACGAAGACCTTCTTGGGATCCATCTGAACCTCATCAACTGAGACCACATGCCCTTGATGCTCTATCTTTGGAAGAAACACCTGAGCCTTCTCTAGATTTACATATAGATGATTCTCTTTTAATACATTCAATACTAATCTTAGATGATTCTCATGCTCATGCACATTCCTACTATACATTAACAGATCATCAATAAAATCCACAACGCACTTTCCAATCAATGGTTAGAAAATTTCATTCATTAACATCATAAAGGTAGTTGGTGCATTAGTCAAACCAAAAGGCATAACTAAGTACTCATAATGCCCAAAATGGGTCCTGAAAGTTGTCTTATGTACATCATGATCTTTTACCCTAATTTGATGGTAGCCACTCTTTAAATCTATTTTGCTGGATACAACGGACTAGAGCATCTAAAAGATAATCTATCCTAGGCATGGGATATCTATGTCTGATAGTAATCTTTTTGAATGCTTGGTAGTTGACACACATCCTATAAGATCCATCTTTTTTCTTTGCAAGAAGAACTGGTACTACAAAGGGTGAATAGCTGGGCCTAATCAGCCCTTTCTGTAGGTACTCATCCAAGACCTTACAGACTTCATTCTCCTTCTACAAACTCATTTGAAATGGTGGCCAAGCGATTGGACTTGCTCCTAGTACCAATTCGATTCTATGCTCAATTTTCCTACAAGGAGTCAAACCTAAAGGTAATTCTTTCAAGAAAAAATCTTGGAATTTTGCTCTTACTTTCTATAAAAGTGCTTGAGCATTCCAACAAGAGTTTCCATGAGTGCATGAATCCATCATAATACATGATGAATACACAAAATAAAGAAAATAAATATACTTACAATCAATCTTGAGCAACTTGGTAGCGGTTACCAATCAAGCAACTCCACTTTTTGACCTAGATCTACCATAATGAATGGGAAATTAGGGTTACACTAAAATGTACCTCTTAGCCTTGATGTCCAATCTTTTGTGTCCTTCTCCTAGAGTCTCAAAGGATGTTTCCTACTTTGATACCAAATAATGGAATTTAATCCCTCATATTTGCACACTATAAGTGAAATGAACTCAATACCTAGGTCCCTTCATATAGCTTTTTGCTACACTATAGCAAAACTCTGATTCACCTACCTTACACTAATCCAAATCACCAAAGATTTTATACACACTTAATATGATTCATAAAGTTTTGGAACAACCTATAGAACACCTCAAATGGGTTTGTTTAGCTAAGTCAAAAACGCTATACAAAATAGACTATGCAGAGATGTAGGATATGTAGAAATTAAGGTTATAGAGATACACTAATTTCTCTGCATATAGAATTGATTTCAAGAGGCTCTCATAGTGAAATTAAACACATATATAGGCGACAAAATGTACTCTAATTCTCTTTAATTGGATATGTACACAAAGAGTTACAACTGTTATAAGCAGACTGTCTATACCTACAAGAGACTAGAGGGGGTATGGGCTTGATAGCTCCTCCTCTATGCATATTACACCCTCCTCTATATTTTTCCTAGCTTGGACCACTATGTTTCAGCTCCTTGAGCCTTGGATGATCTGTCCTTGAGCCTCCTTGAATATACGTCTCTTAGCCTTCAATGACGTACAAGACTTCCATGCATTTGATGTCTCTTGACCTCCTTTTATAGATTTTGGATGTCTCTCCCGAATTTTTCACCATCTTAGTACTACCATACCCAACCTTGAGACCACCCTAAGTGATTTAAGTTGTGACTTTTGTCCACATGAAGGTCTTTTGACCCCTTTATCCACCTAAAGCTTGCATACTTCACATTTTCAACAGTACATACAAGAGCAAAGAAGGAGATCAAATGACAAAGACACATGACGGTTGGAAAATATCTCTATCAATAGATGATCAATAATTTGAGAATGAGTTAAGTGTGAACTATACGTGAATCCCTAAATATAAAGTACCACCACATATAATTATACCATGTATATGTGGTTACTTGGGGAAGAAACCTCTAGTCAACACGAGAGTAAAAGGTGCCCATGTATAGAGAAACAGTTCGCATAAAGATGCTTGGATACTCTTACCACACTTTACTAGGAAAGAAATGAGGCTCCCCTTGCTTGGCTTTGAAAATAATTGGAGAATGATCACATGAATGAAGGAGATTCAACAAAAACTTTTCTAACAAAGATCAAGGGTTTGAAAGGGCAAATTGATTTCTTATGATGAAGTCTTTCCAGATAATTCACTTGCATAGAGAGTAAATGGTCTTCTAGATTCTTATCAAAGTTTTGCTTGTCTTCATCTGATGGTGGAAAGAAATTCAAATCTCTTAACCTTTGAGGAGTTTTTCTCAGTTTTGTTGTCACAAAATAGGTCAATTATGCATGTTGAAGCTCAAGCTTTCTTAGGTAGTTAGAAGGGCAAAGGTAAATGGAGTTCATCTACTAGTAAGCACAAACATGATAATACTTCACGAGCAAAGAAGGAAGATAAATTTGAAAAGAAAATAGAAAAACTAAAATAGTTATACAAGTATTATAAGGCAAATGATCATGTTGTTTAGAGTTTTCATAAAGTAGTTGCAAAAGAGGCAAAGAAGAAAGAAGCTAGAATGGTTGTGGAAGAGGCCTCTACACCTAAAATTAATTCCATCAACCTTGTTGAGCATGAAGAATGGGCATTTACTACTTATTCTAACTATAAGTCTACTTCTCATAAGTAGTCCACATCTATCATAGACTTCCATTTTTGATATTTTGATTGTGGTGCAACCAAACATATTACCTCAAAGCAGAATTTCTTCACTTCACTTGAGCATGCTCCTAGAGGAAGTACTATCATGTGTTAATTGTTGATGAAATGATTGCTCCTACATCATCTACATTTGTATCTGCATGAGTGCATCTCCATTTTGTATCTAGGAGGCACTCCATTTCCAATTTATTTCCATTTTATATTGTATGTCTTTTGTATTTGGGTACAGTGTCATTTTCTTCTACCATTGTATTCATTCCTCTTTGAGGGGAATTATCCCACATGAGATGTACTTTGGAGAGTCCCTCCCTAATCTATATAACAAGGGCCTCTCCCCCCATTTGTAGTTGGTTAGAAGCTTGAGGAGCCTACTCCATACTCTTGGCAAGCTCATTTCTAATCCATGTGAGTTTAACCATTTCTTCGTCTACTCACTTTGAGTCTCTCACACTCTTTCTTTTGTGAGTTTTCATTTTGCTTCCGTGTGTGTACTCTCTACATGGTATCAGAGCACTAGGTGGAGACCTTGATGGTACATTTGGTGGTCAATCTAGTGGTGGTGGTGGTTGAGTTTGGTGGTGTCGCTCTCCACACATTTGGAAGAGCTTTTTGCCATCAATTTATGCTCTTTGGGCCTCATTTTGCCCATTTTCCCACCCTCCCACACTTTCTTCTTCATTATTTAATACCCACTTTAACTCTGTTTCCCTCCCATCAACCCCCTTTTGTGGAAACATTTGATGATTATTTCCATTGTTGTGATCATTTTCAAGGAGTTGATGGTTAATCTCCAAGATTTTGAAGTGTTTATAAAAAGTTTGGAAACGTTTTCTGGTTGCAACTACCATATTGGTGGATTTTTGTTGCAATGATCTTTGCAGTCGAATGATTTTCCATGAGTCATCGCTTTTCATGTATGACTCTGCATGACTCAGTATGAATGTGTAACAACATGTTATAGTCATGAAGTTTTACATGCATATGGTTGTAGTAACTGCGTCGTGTGACATCAAAACAAGTTGATCCTTCTTGAGACCATAAGAGTAGCATCATTCAGCAGGCATATTAACATTATTTGCACCATCACTTACATGTCAATCTATTATCTGTTGCACCTATGCCAAGCAAAACAAACTGCTCTCCTGTTGTCTATTGCACCTATGCCAAGCAAAAGGAACTACTCTTTGGTGTGTGCACCTAACAAACAAGGAAAGTTCAACATCAATTGGATGCACTTCACACCACACATCCACTTATACGGAGGTCCTCTAAGAGTGCAGCATACTCAGTCTCCTCATCGTGACAGCAAGCTTGGGATTCATTTCTTTGAAATTGAAATCAACCGGAGCATGCACATGCCTTTGTGAAGCTGCCATAGCGTATTGAAGCCCTTGCCTTGGTTGCTAGAGTGCCTTCTTTGACTCAGTTTGCTATTGTGTTGCATATCATATCTACGTATGCATCTTTGATTCAAGGACCTCATCAAGAGAAGAAACAAGCATAACCAAGCTTTGTCTATCATCTGCTTGCTTACCTGCAGCGTTTCCTCCTCTATTCCTATTCCTAACGAATGCAAGCTCTTGATTTCTTAGTTAAAGTCCCTCAACACATGCCCACCATGGTCATCTGCCTTGTGCATTTGTTGTCACTTGTTACAAAACCGTAGCACTCTCAAAGAGGGAGAGAGAGAGAGAGAGAGAGAGAGAGAGAGAGAGAGAGAGAGAGAGAGAGAGAGAGAGAGAGATAAACTGCTATCCTCTCTATGACCAACTTGGCTGCCTCTGCATTGCCTTCAGGCTCACTATGCCGATACACAAAAGAGACTCGCACCTGGTCTCATTTGGGTGCTCGTCGTGGCGCAACTCCAATCGGATTGATAGGGACCACATGTTTTTCTGAAGTCATCATTTAATAGCACGCAATGGAATTAAGCCACGAAAATGAGTGCATTCATAAGATATTTCATTGTTGATTCATCAACATCTGTGGCAGATCGCGTGGAATGCAGTATACGACTTCAACAGCTTTGCTTGTTGCCATCATCCTTCACGCCATTGTGTCATTTACATTCCCAACCCATAAGAATCTTTCTTGCACCTCACGATACAGAGACGATTTCCACTCTTTAATAACAACCACGAGATTTGATATTTGCCTGCAGTTATTTGCTAGCTTACTCCAGTTTTTAGCATGTTGTCAGTTGGTTTCTAATTTTTAGTGAACACAACAATGCATATGTAACTCACTCGGTACATCATCTCATTGTTTTTTTTATCGGACATCACATGCCATCAGAATCCCTTTTTTTTGTCATTTCAAAAAGCTACGTGGGTCAATAGGCAAAGAGTAGAGACATCAATTGTGGTGAATTACAATATGAGGCTAGGTGACCTATGTTCGATTTAGCCTTAGTATGACTTGACTTGAAATTATTAAGAAAGCATACTTGATAGTCTTGCCTACGAATTGAGAACTACCAAATATCACTAGAGTTTCCACATGCTCTCTTTACTTAGCTTTTGGTTTGGCACTTTGAGATCTAAAAGTGTTGTTCTTCATTATCATTTAAGAGGTCATTTTGGATTCTCCAAGGGTAACAACCCTAGACTTTTGCACACTTTGGCACTAAGTGCCCCTTATTTGTAACTCAAGCATAAGAAAGAGGTGTATGTGTGTGTGTCTTGGGAGGCTACTTTAAGCCCCCAAGTATGACTTTCTCTGTGTGCAATGGGCTAATCTAAGCCATCCTCTCGCATCGACTCATCTCAATTTTTGTGCGAGTGTAGGGCTACTATAGCCCCCCCTCCCCTCTCCAAGGTGTCTACTTCATTTCTGGTGCAAGTAAAGGGATACTCTAAGCCCCCCCACCCCTGCGCGGATCAATTTTGTGAACCAATTTTTCTTGCAAGTGTGGTAAACTTGTTTTAGCGGCAATAATGTCAACGATTTCAAACACAATGTTCTCAAGTCACTTGTACTTACCCTCTTTACACCCATCTTCATGCCAAAAGCTGAAAGGCTAAATGGCACAAATTATGACCTATGGAAGGATACAATTAGGGCCTATCTCTATACAAATCTATTGTACGAGGTAGTCCAAGGCACAGAAGGAGAGCCTGATAAGGATAGTGATCTAGGAGCTTGGAATATATGGAATGTAAAGGAAAAGCAAGCATTAGGCCAACTTCTCCTAGCATGTGACGAACTGACAAAGGGTCACATCACTGCATGTAAGACTTCAAAAGAAGCTTGGGATACTTTAGCGAATCTTTATGAAGATAAAACATGTTAAACGTTAATCGTTACTTCCACTTCAGATTCAAAGTACTTCAAGTTCAGCCGGTTTCGAATCCTTCCTAACCGTAACCTTTCTCTTAGCCACGTGGGTCCTTGGGAGTGGTAGGGGTCTATTAGACAGAGGCCCTGTACTATTTTCCCCAATCATCACACAATCCTAATGTTATCCCGTTCTTAGCTCAGTGTCCATCCCTGAACAACGAAAGACTGTTCAGTGTACTGGAATTAGAACTTCAGGACTGAGAGCGACAATCCGGTTACTTATTTTATGAGCAGAATATACTTCAGTAACAAGGTCACCTAATACGTACTTCCTCAGAGCAGATAGGTATACCAACCAGACATTAAACCTTAAGGTTATGAGGACTCATCGTATGCTAAACTCGAACAACCAATCTCCTAATAACAAATGGCTAACCATAAACTAACCATGTCCTACTCACATCCAGACCATTACAGCTACTAGTCTTCCTGTGATCGGAATCAACAGCAATTGTAGGCTACGGTATCGAATTCGGTCACTTACAGAAACGCTAACAGACAATTAGTTCGGGACTACTTTTCACGTTCCCTTGCTCCGCCGAAGAACTGACAAACAACATACTGCATTTGATAACACTCAGAGACACACTCAATCATTACCGAACAGATTCGTAACATAATACAACTGATTCGTAACTCTGTAATAAGGTGAGAATAATCGACTAGCCAGAGTACAGAACAGGACAGAACAAAGCAGGACTTATCTTCTTCAACACCATACACACTCACACAATACGTTTACAACCCTCCCCAAAATGAGGCTCACTCAAACGATACACTGCAATTCCCACAAATGGGGCGCTCTTGCCACTCTTTTCTCATTGCCTTAAATAGAGGATTTTTTACAAGAGTGCGCACTTCTGCAGTTACCTGCGCGTTTCCTGAAAGATTCTTTTTCATTTAAGCTACCTGTCCTAGTACTTTTGTCCTTGTTCGGCGGCCGTCTAACACTTTTACATTTAAGACACCTGTCCTAGTTCATTTGTCCTTGTTCGGCGGCCCTCTAACACTGGCACGCACGGTGGACTCGAACCCGCAAGTGCATTATCGTCTTCGACATTCTTTTGCTTTGCCTGAAGGCCTATTTCAGAGTTCTGCTCCCGAATCATTTCTGGCTTTTCCTGTATATTCTTTTGTAATAGCTCCTCTTGCAATCCTTTAATATTCTGCTTGTATTCTTCAAGCTGTTTTTCTTGCTTCTGAATTACAGTAATCAGGTGACTTTCATGGTCTGACACAAAACATGACCGCACTTGTTCAAGTGGAGGAACAAGTACAGCAAGCCATCTTCTACGAAAAAGTGTCCAAATACTTTGAACACGACTATCTAATTGTTGTTTTAATAAATCCGTATCCACATTCGTCATTAATGTGGCATTCAATTCTAATCCTTCATCTTTTAAGATCTGCCTTTCCAATTCCTGCAAAACCTGTATTCTTGAATGCAAAATTTCATTTTCTGCTTGCAGGTTGGCATTCATGGTAGAAAAGCTCATCATTTCGTCTTGGATCTGTTTTTGTATATTTTGCTGCCACTGGTGAAAGTCTTGAAAAAACTTTTTAGCGTTAATCAATTCCGCCATTAATTGCCGTTGGTTAGTTTGTAACTCCTTCAGTACGCCTTCTTTGTCATCCAGTTCCTTTGCATCTGTGTCAGTTTTGCTAATAATGAATTGGAATTATTCATATTACCGAATAATAATTCTTTTTTCTGTTGAAGCAATTGTTCTTGTTGATGCAAATATTGAGAAACTTCCTGTAATTTATTTTGCATCCTTGTCACATAATCTGGTTGGAGATTGTCATCCGGTACTTGCCCTGGACTGACAATGGGTAAGTGGCCTTCCATCCTTCGTTTAATCGACAGCCTAAACGGCGTTCCTACTGTCTGGTTCTGTTCGCTATTACCTGTGTGGAATAAATTTGCAGACGATGTGGAGACTTGGTCTGCTTCCTCTTGCTCTGCACTGTGTGGGTGTCCTGTGTCTATCATGTCATGATCACAGGAATTAATATGTTGGGACCAGTTCAGCTTCTGATCTTTCACTGATTGCACAAAATCGAATATAGCAGCTAAATAGACTGCTAGTCTGCTATTGGTTTGGGATCTTCGCTTATCCCCGACAAATATTTGTGTATAGAGGTGGTTATATAGCCAGTGTGTCCAGCTAACTCTACCACCTCCCTCGGCATGTACTAATGGTGAGAAATTTTCTCTAGACATCAAATCAAATTTAACTAAGAAACAGAGTTTCTCTAAATACCACTTGAATTGTTCACGGCGCTGATATGTGGCATTTTTCATCATGTAATATCTTCTGCGGCCTTCGCAGTTTCCAAATTCTTTTCTCAGATCATCATTCGAACATTTAGGAAAGCATGCATCATCATACAACGGCAGTTTAAATATGGCTGAAACTAACTGTGGTGAAAATTGTACCTGGTTTAAAATGAGGCCTTTTGTTCGTCGGATGCTGTGTAACTGATTCTCTGCATCTTCATTACCTGTCCACTGTTCCCATGGTAGCTGAGCAAACTGGAGGAGTCTGATCCTCCGTAGCCAGTTCTCATTCCTCCTAGAATGGATGTCGAGCTCTATTTTAAATTCTGTGGAAAATAATATGTTGTTATGCTGAACTTTTAATGTTGCAGAAGTCATTGAGTCATCTTCATCATCCTGTAATGTAGTGTCTGTTGTAGTCACAACACGGTTCTGTGCATTTGCGCGCTTCCTGAGTCTCCATCTTAGTATATCGGATTCAGACATGATTGTAAGAGTCGCCGAAAATAATATGCCAGAAGTTTGTTAACTAGCGTCGAAGCTCGAAGAATACTATACTGAAGAATACTATGCTAGGCAGACGCATTTTATAAGTACCAGAGCTTGAACTGCCATTTGCTGGAATGATTCGGACATGACACTTCATTCCCCTTATCAAAATTGTAGCATGAGTAAAAATCATCATTCTGCGTGTTATTCCGTAGATCGATGCTCGACTTAGCAAGTCTTTACATGTGCGAAAAATATCATGAAACAAAACCTTGGTATCATACTCATTTCAAACTCATCGTTACATTATGAATTCGCATGGTCGAATTTTACTATTCTTCTATGAGGCCTTCGAGGTACATATTCCTGGCTAATCTAAATGTACGAGCTATTTTTTTCTTAAGGGTTTCTAATAATTGCTTCAGAGTGTCGGGTTCTAAAATCTGCACATCTATTCTGACGGAACTAAGTGCGATTGCTTCAGTAAGTAAGATTTCGGCCTGGGTTTGCAAAAAGGCCTCCTGTAAATAAAAATCATTGGATAATGCAGCGTCCCAGGATGTCTTCATTTCGGTGACTTTCTGCTGCATCTCCGTGACTTGATCCTTCTGATTTCGCAGTTGGTTATCCAGTCGCTCAAATTGCTGGTTCTGAAATTCAATCGTTCTGGAATATGCATCTCGTTCTCTTTGAGCATCTGCCAGATCTTTTTGGTGTTTTGCTTCCCTGGTTAATTGGCGTCTCAGCATTCTGTTTGCCTCGTCCAAACATTCTTGGGCTCTTCGTAGCTCGTCTTGGACTTGTGCTGCTTCTCGCTGTTGTTCTTGATTTTTCTGGATGGTTTCCTGCAACTGGGCCTTCGTTTCTTCGACCAGTTCTTCGAGGGATGAGCTGATGTCTTCTTTTTCTTGGAGTGCGGTCTTTAATTCCCGGATTTCTTCGTGTGCTTCGTGTAATAGCTGGTCTTTGGCGGCAAGCTGCTCTAATGCTGCATCTCTTTGCTGTATCAAGGCCTGTTGTTCCAAAAACTGTGCTTGGAGGTCGGCCAATTGTGTCTGTAATTGATGATTCTCCGCTTTTACGGCGTCGACTTCTTCTTGGAGTGGGGTGATGTCGGCTTCCAGGAGGTCGACTTTGTGCTGTAGGTCGTGCCAAATGGTGTTTGCGACCTCACTCATCTGTACCGGAAGTTGTTGTGAGAGGGTAATGAGCAGTTGGCCCATGTTAGCCAGTTCAGAAAAGATCGGAACAGAGGACAGGAGGAGTGGGTGTTGTGGTGGTGTAGAGGTTTGGGTATGGATTTGGGGGGATGTCAGGGGTGAATAATTGGGGGAGGATGAAGAGGATTCGGAAATTGGCGGCGGGAAAGGGTTGACTGGTGGGGATTGAGGACCAGGGGATGTAGGGTGGGTTACCTGATGGATGGGTTGGTGTTCACCTGTAATGTGGGCGATGGTGGATTCTACGGCCTTCAGTAGGGTGTTGAGTGCGCTGTCGATCACTTGCTGTTCATCTTCTCGTCGTGCTGATGCCTCTTCGGTTGAGAATGGTTCTGTTTCTGTGTGATTCTGCTGGTCGTGGTGGTCGGCCGATGATTCATTGTGTATGGAAGTGGCTGTGTCGTGGAAGGTCTCTTCTTGGTCGGCGTTTCGGGTGTCCTGATTCTTTCCGGCGGATCCTTGTGCTTCGCTTTCCGAGGAGCTAATCCGAATTCTCTTATTGCGAAAGAGTTGGTTGATCTCCTCATCTTCTTCTTCCTCGTCGTCGAGTGGTTGAACTGATTCTTCGTGCCTAAGTATGGGACCTTGTGGTGGTGGTTGTGCGGCAAGGATGGCTGGGAAAAGGAATGAGATGATATGGGGAAGGCGGGAGCGCGGGGTGGTACCCTTTTGGAGTGCTTCACGATAGCTACACATTCTTTATGGATTCTAAGGAAAAAGTATGATGCGAAGTTCACGGGTTCTTGGGCAGCTAATTCTAAAGCGGAATAAAATGGTCGAGAGATGCCGTAGGTGCGCTTCTGCAGGTTGAGTATGGCGACTAAGAATTGTAGGGCGGATCGTTCGGGTTCGGGGCGGCAGAGAATGGCGTATTCGTTGGACGAGGAGCGGGGGAATAGTTCATTCATGCGGGCGATGGGAATACTCGGGCCATTTTCACGGCCTTGCGGGTTGAGGCGATAGGCTTCGGCGAAGGCTTGGAAGGTGATGACTGTTCGCGAAGGGAGCGAGAGGAAGACCCATTGGCGTTCGGTGGCGGGGGACTGAGCAATGGCGGTGATGATTTGCGTGAAGAAAGGATGGGCTTCCACCGAGTGCCAAGGCAACTCAGCGAAGTTGGCCAACCCTCTGCAACGCAGGTATTCACCTACCTCGGTAGGGATACCATCGCGGAAGGCAGCATAGTTGGCTATCGCTTCCATGGCGGTTACTGAGACAGACAATGAACACGGATGCAGAATGCACGAAGGCTCAGAATACTAACATGCAACACAATAGCTTATTTCGGAGTCGTCGACAGAGTTTAAGTAGAAACAATACAGTAGGGAGGAAAAGGGGGTTGGATATCATTGTGTAGTGCGGGAATAATGCTGGTTTTCATGCAGGCGTGCATACTCGAGTGACTGTTAAGGGGGCGGCTGGTTACATCAAGATTGTACAAAACACGGCTATTTATAAAAAGCAGAAAGAAGGAAAAGAAAAGATTAAACAAAACGCGGTCCATCGTCGAAAACTTAATGCGGGCTAGTGGTGTGATGATATGGCCGCAACTTCGACCCATTAATTACCTTTGGGAGTGGATTTCCAGTCAACATAGTCAACCGAAAAGTTGCCGGACCGACTTGTTCTGAGATCTTAAAAGGGCCGAACCAGCGTAATTTGAACTTTCCTGCTGCTCTATCGGATTTTGCGTTATAGAAGAGTACAAGCTGATCTACCGAAAAGATTGGGGTCTTCAAATATCGATCGTGTGTCTTGGCTTGCCTTAGTTGTACTTCGCGCATGGTTAAAAAGCTGAGCCATCGGTGCTCATCAAGTTCCCTGAGTGCGTCCATTCGTGCTGTCAGCGACTCTTCTGGTAGCATTTTCTGGGTGATTGCTACACGCAGACTTGGGATAACTATTTCCATGGGTGCTATTGCTTCTAAACCATAAGCTAGTTTGAAAGGTGTCAAACCTGTTGTTACCTTATATGTAGTTCGGTATGCCCATAATACTGCAGGTAGTAGTTGATCCCATCTTTCTGGTGCTTCCATGATCAGTTTGCGGAGGATATTCAATAGTGATTTGTTTGTACTTTCGGCCAAACCATTGGCGCGAGGGTAATATGGAGAGCTAAGTTTATGTGTCACCTGGAATGATTGGGTGAGTACCTTCATTAATTGATTTACGAAGTGAGTACCTTAATCTGTCACCAATTCGAGTGGTAAGCCAAATTGTGGGAAGACATCATTTAACAGACATTTTGCTACTACAACTGCTGTAGTAGACCGTAAAGCCCAAGCTTCTGCCCATCTCGTTGCATAGTCTGTACAGGTTAGTATGTATCTGTTGTTACTGAAGACTGCTGGAGGTGTGATTGGACCGATAAAATCTAATCCCCATTTCTGAAATGGTTCGAGTGGTATAATAGGCTGCAAGGGAAAGAAGTGTCATTGCAGTGGTTGTCCAGACCTTTGACAGTTATCGCAGTTTTTGACGAATTGGGCCACATCTCGGTACATAGTAGGCCACTAGAGACCTCCTTGCAGAATTTTCCGGTGAGTTAGATCTGTGGCAAAGTGACCACCAGTAGGGGTTGAATGAGCCATTGTGATGACTGAGTTAATTTCATGCGGAGGAACACATCGAAGTAAGATTCCGGTGTGATCTACATAATATAGTTCTCCTACAACTAATCGGAATCGGCGGCTAAAGACTGCCATTTTCCTTCGAACTGCCCTGGCAGTCTCAGATGGAAAGCATCCTTCGGTGAGAAAAGTTAGAATCTGATCATAATATGTATGTGTTGCTTGTAATTCGGCAGTCTCATCGGTCAGTGCCTCAGAACTATAAATTGCTGGAGTCGTGTCATCTATGCCTATCGGAGCTTCACCAGAATCTAGGCGGGATAAGAAATCTGCTAAGGCATGTGCCTTTCCGGGTCGGTGAATGACTTCATAATCAAATTCCTGCAAGAGTAGCACCCATCGTGCTAATCGTCCGCCTAAATGTTGTTGTCTTACTAGATAGACAAGGGAAGCATGATCGACATGAAAGGTAAATTTCCGGCCTAATAGATAATGTCTGAACTTTTTGATGGAGTAAATTAATCCTAGATATTCTCTTTCGGTGGTAGAATAGTTCCTTTCTGCCGGTGCAAGCCTTCTGCTGGCGTAATAGACAGGGCGAAACCACTTATGTGTTTGCTGCATCAGAATACTGTCGATCGCAACATCTGAAGCGTCGACAAAAACATGGAACGGATTGTCCCAGTCCGGTGGTTGTAAGATTGGGGCCTGCATCAATAGATACTTAAGTCGTTCAAATGTAGTTTGGCATTCTTGAGTCCATTCGAACTGTCGGGGAGTTTTGGTGATTAGTCTGTTCAGTGGTACAGCCAGATGGGCAAGCCACCGTAAGTGTCTGCCGTGCCACCGTACTTGACCCATAAAACGCATTACTTCTTTCGGAGTGGCGGGTACTGGGGCTTCTAAAATTGCCGAAATCTTGTCCGGGTCTACTCGGATACCTTGGGCAGATACAATATGACCAAGTAGTTTGCCACATGAAACGGCAAACACAGATTTGCTTGGGTTAAGGCAGAGTCTGTAGTCTCAACACTTTTGGAAACAGCATCGTAGATGAAGCAAATGTGCCATCATCTTTCCAAAAATTGAGAAGTCATCGAGATATACTTGCATAAACGAATTGAGATAAGGAGAGAAAATCTCCTGCATACATCGCTGAAAGGTGCTTGGTGCGTTTCTCAATCCAAACCACATTACCGTACAAGCAAAGACACCCCAATTGGTAATGAAGGCAGTTTTTGGGATATCTGCTTCAGCCATTCTAACCTGATTGTAACCGCTGTATCCGTCTAAGAATGAATACATTTCGTGGCCTGCTACCCTATCAAGCATGGTATCCAGAAAGGGAATCGGGAAAGGATCCGGTACTGTTGCTGCGTTTAATTTCCGGTAGTCTACACAGATTCGTAGTTGCTTATTTCTCTTTGGCACGATCACAATTGGTGAAATCCATTCAGCATGTTCTACTGGTACGATGAATCCAACTTTTAATAATCTATCAAGTTCGGCTTTTACTTGTGATGCATAATTGGGATTCATCCGATAGTTGGGCTGCTTATTCGGTTTAGCTTCAGGCTTCAACATGACTTTGTGCTGATAGATGTGCGGATCTAATCCTTTCATATCTTTGTAATCCCATGCAAAGACGTCTGAGAATTCACGAAGTAGTCGAATCAAATCAGCCTTAAATATTTCCGGTAAGTTTTGCCTTATCTTTACAGGTCGTGGATGATCTTTGTCTCCTAGATTGTACGAGGTCAACTGATCTTCGGAGACATAAAACTGTTGCGGTTTCTTTGTATCGTCTGTCGACCGGAATAGTGATTGTAATTCATTGTCATGTGTTGGCACAATATCTTCCTGCTTAGTTTTTTGGGTGATTGGTGCAACTGTACATACTGAAGTACTCCAGTTATCTATTACGGACTGTAGATCAACAGTCCCTAAGGTCATTAAGTCAGCGTTATTCTTCAGAAATTCCTCTTCTCCATCATCTGATAGTCCATCTAACATGTGGACTGGTTCAGCAAAATATGGTCTGGCGTGAAGTTCGCAAGGTTGTATAGCATCTAATTTTACCACATATCTACGGTTGGCATCTTTGAACGTAAGCTCTTGTGCAGACCAGTCCTGTATTACCTTCGCATGCTTCAGCCAAGGTCGACCAAAAAGAAGGTTGTAATCCAAAGTGGATTCCGGCAGATCTAGTATAACAAAATTCATTTTGAAGGTCGTTCCTTGTAAAGTAATGGGTACATTTCGCAAGTCCTACAGGATGGACTCTAGATTGGTCTGCCATTCTGATAAAAAATTGAACTGGTTCGATTTCGGACCATCCTAACCTATTGCATAAGGCTGTAGTTGCAATGTTAACACCAGAGCCTCCATCAATCAATACCTATGTAATTTTATGATTCTTAAACCATACTGTAATCAAGGGAACTGAATGATCAACCGTAGAATCAGGTTCCGGTTGAACTGCTACTGTCGCCGGAATACAAGAAGGTACCGGACTGAATTGTTGCTGGAACTGTTGTCGAACCCCAGGTACTAATGCCAGTAGTTGGCCGAGAGGCAGAGTGATAGATGCCTTGGATAAAATTTCCCAGGCCTGCTGAGATTGGTTATCCTGCAGAGTGATGGTGGCTCCGCTGCTGCTTCCCTTTGTTGTGTTCCTTCCTTTGTCGACGAGGTCTAAGTCACCGGAATGGGTTCTGGGAACACTGGTGGTTCTGTTGCGGTCCAGTGGCTAGCCTTGTTATACATCCTATGTTGTTCTCGTATCCCTGGTTCGAATATTTCTGCTGCTGACTGCAGCTGTTTACCTGATCGGGTCTGGACTGTAGCAGTTTGCGTTTCTACCAGTGTAATTTGTACCATGTTGGCCATTGGGTTTTGCCGCTCCTTCTTCCTTTGATCATACTCAGCTGCATCCTTGTAAAATCGTCTAATGTGTCCGAATTCACCACAAAAATGACAGCGTGGTGGTGGTAAATTGGGATTTTCCGGTGGTGGTTCGTTCTGCCAGCGGTTTGCATTATAGTTATTGTTTCTCTGTCCTCGGTAGTTTCGATATTTTTGCGGTTGATTGTTTCTCAGTTGCGGAGGTACATAGTGATTCGCTGCCTGTCCATGTTCTTGAATAACAGCATTGACTGTTGCTGTTCCCTGTATTCTGGCATTGTAGACACAATTTCCGGTGGTGTGTCCGGCAGTGTTGTAGATAGTGCAGAACGTTTGATTTAGCGCACAATTGGCACTAGTATGACCTGAATTTTTGCAGGTGATACAGTACACTTGTCTGGTTATATCTTCAGTCATTGTTTTGTTTTTTAACCACTCTAGATCTTCTGTAAATCCACCGACTTTGGATTCCAGTTGCAGAGCCATGGCAATGACTGCATCCAACGTCATTGCTCCAACACATCTTATGATCATGATCTGCTTCAATTGCGGGTTTAAACCATTGATAAACCACTGCGTGATGACATCATCCGGTAAGTTAACGTGGGCCTGTGGTATCTGTCGCAAGTGTGTTCTAAAAAGTGTAGCATATTCCTGGACAGTCTGATTCGCCTTCTGTCGGTTGTTCTGTAAATAATCAAAGATTTCGGCGGGATTCTTCTTTAACCTGAATCGTTGCAGAAAAGCATCTCGTACTGCATCATAGGTACCGAAATGATTAATGTCATATTCCGTAAGCCATCTGGCTGCTTCATTGACCAGTGTAGATTGAAAAACAATGGACTTGTATGCCTGATCCGGTGGATGGTTAAGGACTGCATAACTGATCTCGAAAGTGCGTACGTGAGCATCCGGGTCATCTCCTGGGAATCCACCAAATTTCGTGTATGTTACTCCTGTTGGAGGCGGCCTTGGTTGACATAACTGTTGTTGCTGTTGTTGTCCGTTCATTGTGAGTGTATTCGGCCCTTCTTCTGTATCTTGAGGTTGATTGGTTGAACTATCAGAACTTGGATCGCCGGATGGTGTGCCTTCCAGTGTGCTGTTTTTGCGTAGGATACTTCGGATCTCTGCTTCGAACAGCTTTCCTTCCTTCTGGATGTCCAATATCCGAAATCTTTCTTCCAAGCACGCGGGTCGGGCTGAGGATTCCGCAAAAAATGCTAATCCTTGGCCGCCAGTTGGTGTTTCTATCACCGGAATATCACCGGAATGAACTGAAAGTGTACCAGACTGTAGTGTTTTTTCGCTTTTACCGATTCCTTTTCCTAGAGTATTTCTGATCGTGGATAACTCTGAATCTTTATCCAAGATTGTTAAACTGGTTTCCAACGGCGTCTTGGTAGATTCTGGAATTACTGTATTTTCGATAGGCTGGGTCGAAGTGACAGCAGAATGTACCAAAGGCGTTGATCGTTCCACCGGAATATGACCGGAATTAATTCTAACGTCCTTAACTTGCTTGACCACTGGGTCAGGCCGCGTTATACCTTCTTCTCCTAGGGTTGTCTTTAGTACTTTTCGTGTTCCAGTCGTATGGTTCCTAGGATACGTTTCGCCAGACCGAGTAACCGGCATGTATCATTGCATAGTAGCACTATCTGAGCAGTTGGCAACAATCTGGCTCTGTTGCTATCGTCAGTCAATCGAACGATAAACGTAATGTTTGATTCTGAAAAACAGCCGGCACGCTACTGCCACTTTTCACAGATAACTGGCAACCTGATGCCACTTTCCCACAGACGGCGCCAAATGTTAAACGTTAATCATTACTTCCACTTCAGATTCAAAGTACTTCAAGTTCAGCCGGTTTCGAATCCTTCCTAACCGTAACCTTTCTCTTAGCCACGTGGGTCCTTGGGAGTGGTAGGGGTCTGTTAGACAGAGGCCCTGTACTATTTTCCCACATCATCACACAATCCTAATGTTATCCCGTTCTTAGCTCAGTGTCCATCCCTGAACAACGGAAGACTGTTCAGTGTACTGGAATTAGAACTTCAGGACTGAGAGCGACAATCCGGTTACTTATTTTATGAGCAGAATATACTTCAGTAACAAGGTCACCTAATACGTACTTCCTCAGAGCAGATAGGTATACCAACCAGACATTAAACCTTAAGGTTATGAGGACTCATCGTATGCTAAACTCGAACAACCAATCTCCTAATAACAAACGGCTAACCATAAACTAACGATGTCCTACTCACATCCAGACCATTACAGCTACTAGTCTTCCTGTGATCGGAATCAACAGCAATTGTAGGCTACGGTATCGAATTCGGTCACTTACAGAAACGCTAACAGACAATTAGTTCGGGACTACTTTTCACGTTCCCTTGCTCCGCCGAAGAACTGACAAACAACATACTGCATTTGATAACACTCAGAGACACACTCAATCATTACCGAACAGATTCGTAACATAATACAACTGATTCGTAACTCTGTAATAAGGTGAGAATAATCGACTAGCCAGAGTACAGAACAGGACAGAACAAAGCAGGACTTATCTTCTTCAACAACATACACACTCACACAATACGTTTACAACCCTCCCCAAAACGAGGCTCACTCAAACGATACACTGCAATTCCCACAAATGGGGCGCTCTTGCCACTCTTTTCTCATTGCCTTAAATAGAGGATTTTTTACAAGAGTGCGCACTTCTGCAGTTACCTGCGCGTTTCCTGAAAGATTCTTTTTCATTTAAGCTACCTGTCCTAGTACTTTTGTCCTTGTTCGACGGCCGTCTAACACTTTTACATTTAAGACACCTGTCCTAGTTCATTTGTCCTTGTTCGGCGGCCCTCTAACAAACACCTTCCAAGATTTATGCCTTAGAAGCCAAATTTCACAATCTTGCTATATGTCCACAAGACAACATCACAAAACTTATAGCCCAATTTGAAGATTATCAATGCAAGTTAGCACTTTGTGGATGACAAATTTCAAGTGAAGATATGGCTATCCGATTTCTCAACAAGTTTCCTAGGTCATATGAAACATTTGTAACCACTCTATATAATAGAGGTCACGTTCTAACTTGGGAGGAGCTTCATCGACTTTTGATCCTCCACAACTCACAAGCAAAGTCAGCTTCCTCACAAGAGATATCCATGAAGGCTAAAGGACCCTTCCACAAGGGCAAACATGCTAGTCATAATACCAGCAATGCACCCAAGCAAGGTTCCAAGACCTCATTGAAGAAATTTACTTGTAATTTCTATGGAAAAACAGGGCACTTGGAAAACTTTTGTTACAAGAAGAAGCATACATCAAAGCCTTCTAGTTCCAAGAACCCATCGAGAATGTCGCACCATAGGTCTCACTGTTCTAGTGAGGACTTGTTTATTTCCACAGAAACCCATGCCCTGGTAACTTCGAGTTCTTCTCAGGAATATATCTTTTACAGTGAAGGGATATCACACATGTGTCAGGATCGGGATTCTTTTCACAAGATTGAGGACCATATAAGTGAAGTTTACCTCGACAACAACAAGAGCCTACCCATCGAAGGGAAAGGCAAAGTACACATAACAAATGACCAAGGGGAGTCCAAATCATTATCCAATGGCTTATTTGTTCCTAACTTGCACATGAATTTACTATCAGTCAAGGCCATCACCGATCACGATAAACAGGTGTTATTTGATAACACTTCTATTAAGGTGATTGACCCTAAAACACAAGACATCATCGCACAAGGCATAGAAAAAAAATGACTCTAGAAACTCTCTTGCTTTCTATCAACAGAGTCGATTTTCAGTCTGTGGCATCAACGGTATGGCCACACTCCCTATTTACCAAGGATTTCCTCCTCTCAGATAGTTAAAAGATTGCCCAAGATCGGGCAAGTCAATGATGTCTCCCAAGCCTGCACCCAAGGCAAGAAACATAGGGCTCTCGTTCCCAAGAAGACTTCCACAAAATCTAGGAATCATTTAGCCCTCGTCCACATGGACCTTTGTGGACCTATGAATATCCCTTCTCTTAGTGGTTCACTCTACTTCTTTCTTTTAGTAGATGACCACTCATGCTACATTTGGGTATATTTTTTGAAGTCAAAGGCAGGCACTTTCTCTAAGTTTCAAGAATGGATCAACCAAGTTGAGAATGAAGCATCAAAGACAATCAAGACTACTATTTGATCCGATGGAGGTGGTGAATTTATCAATCACAACTTTAACAACTTCTTAAAATAGAAAGGGATAAAACAAAAAGTCGCCTCAACCTCACACGCCATCGTAGAATGGAGTAGCTAAGAGAAAGGTTCGAAGTGTGATGGAAATGACAAGAACCATGCTTCACAAAAAAGGATTATCCTATAGGTTTTGGGTAAAAGCAGTGCACATTTTCATGCACATACTCAATCGAGGCTTCACTAGTGTGTTGCACAAGAACAAACCCTTTGAAGCTTACTATGGAACAAAGCCTAATATCAATTACTTTCAAGTATTTGGAAGTGAAGCATTTGTCCATGTGCCAAAAGAAAATCGCATCAAGTTACAGTCAAATTCTAAGAAGCATATGTTCATCAGCCACAGTGAACAATCCAAAGCATATAGACTGTACAATCTTGAGAACCACTCCATCACAATTTCAAAAGATGTAATCTTTAATGAAGCTTCAAGTGACTCAACCAAAGATCTAAATACAAGTCTCCGCCCATCTACACTTGAGAGGGGAACACAGTCTTTTCAAAGCACCCATCAGAGGCAAGTTTCACATCAACCCAAAAGACCCCAAAGACTCATTGAAAAGCAACAGCAAGAACAAAGTCATTTCATGCATTGATGCATCAAATCCAACAAATTCCAATGCCTTCCAACTACAAATAAGATCAAGGCCAATGTGAGTGGGAAGAAGCTATGCAAGTGGAAATGGATGCAATCGAGAAGAACAAGACTTGGACCCTTGTTCCTAAGCCCACAAATCATCAAGCCATATGAGTTAAGTGGCTCTATAAAGTTAAGTACAAATCTGATGGCACATTAGACAAGTACAAAGCAAGACTTGTGGCCAAAGGATAGAAGCAATAACATGGCATTGACTATGAAGAAACCTTTGCCTGTACTACAAGGTTTACCACCATAAGGATCATTCTAGCACTAAGTGCACATTTCAAGTGGCCCATCTACCAATTGGATGTCAAAAGTGCTTTTCTCAATGGAGATCTTCAAGAAGAAGTATATGTTGACCAACATGAAGGTTTGAAGATCAAACGAAAGGAAGATAAAGTCTAGAAGCTTCACAAAGCACCTTACGGACTTAAGCAAGCTCCCACGGCCTAGTATGAAAAGATTCACAAGTTCTTCGAAGATAAAGGATTTCAAAGAAGTAGTGCCAATGCAAACTTATACATCTATCAGAATGAGTCCTTAGTGCCCATCATCATCCTCTATGTAGATGAATTGATCTTGACAAGCTCAGATGAAGAACGCATCCAATTCATCATCACACAGGTTCACCTTGAGTACTCTATGACAAATCTTGGACCACTTCACTACTTCTTGGTTATGGAAGTTTGGCAAACAAAAGAAGGCATATTCCTATCACAAAAGAAGTACTACTCTGATCTTCTTTCCAGGTATAACATGGACCAGTGTTGCTAAGTATCTACACCACTTGATCCAAACATCAAGCTCAAACTAGAGGATTCATCATCACTTGTGGATGTGCATACTTATCGATAGCTTGTTGGCTCCTTACTCTACCTTGCCAACACTCAACTAGATATTGCCTATGCAGTTGGTATACTCAGTCAATTTGCATATCAGCCAAACATTGGGATGTTGCTCAGAGACTCCATCGATGTCTCGCCCTCACCCAACATCATGGTCTTTGGTATAGAGAGGGCATCACACTGGCCAGAGATTCAGATTGGGCTAGTGATCCTCATTCTGGATATTCTACTCTAGGTACATATTCTTGCTTGGCTAAGGACCTATCTCTTGGGCAAGTAAGAAACAACCTACAGTTGCTATGCCATCCACCAAGGCTGAGTATGGAGCATCCACCTTTGTAGCATGTGAGGCCATCTAGCTTCGATGTTTATTATCTGACATTGGTGTTTTGTAGGCTACTCCAACACGCATCCGCACGAGCAATCAATCAGCTTTGGCCATCGCCAAGAATCCGGCACATCGAGATCCACTACCACTTCATCCGTGAGAAGCTCGTCTCTCAAGAGATTCTCTGGAGCATTGTACCTCTCAGGATAACCTAGCAGACAAGTTCATGAAGGCTTTACCTCCAATTCTGCTCTAGTGCTTGGTGGACCTCTGCAACATTTAGCCGCTCCAAAATGGAGTTGTAGAGGGGGTGTTGACAACATGTTTGCTCCTACATCATCTATATTTGTATCTGCATGAGTGCATCTCCATTTTGTATCTAAGAGGCACTCCATTTTCAGTCTATTTCCATTTTATATTGTATCTCTTTTGTATTTGGGTACGTTGTCATTTGCTTCTACCATTGTATTCATTCCCCTTTGAGGGGAATTATCCCACATGAGATGTACTTTGGAGAGCCCCTCCCAAATCTATATAAGGAGGGCCTCTCCCCCCATTTATATCTAGTTAGAAGCTTGAGGAGCCTTCTCCATGCTCTTGGCAAGCTCATTTCTAATCCATGTGAGTTTACCCATTTCTTGGTCTACTTACTTTGAGTCTCTCACACTCTTTCTTTTGTGAGTACACTTTTCTTTTCATTTTGCTTCCACGGGTGTACTCTCTACATTAATAACTCCTTTTATCCTATCATGGAAGTTTGAAAGATCATTCTTACTACTTCTAGTACTACCTTCAGACTATCAGATGTCTTATGTGTCAAGGATCAAGAAAAATATGTTACCAATTTTATCACTAGCCAAAATTGGTGTGGTTGTTAAATTTATTGATGATAGGTGTAGAGTTCAAGAACTTTTGAACAATGATAATATCATTGCTTCTAGCATTTTATGTTGTGGTATATATTAATCTCATAGATTATTCAAAACTCGAGAATGATTCACCATATTTTGTTCATGATTCTCATTCTATTTCAAATGCAAAACTTTGGAATGCATGGTTCAATCATCTGAATTTTGCTAGTTTGCTTCACCTGCAAAAATTTGAAATGGTGTACTCTTTGCCCAAACTTGAGCAAAATTCTAAGTATGTGTGAGGGCTATATTTAGGGTAAAATGAAATGTTATTATTTTTGCAAAGATGGTTCAATTAGATTTGCACATGAATTCAAGGTTGTTCACAATGATGTCTGTGGTCCTATGTAAACGCCTTCATTTGGGAATTATCTATACTTCATGACTCATTGATTAATTTTCTAGGCATGCATGGGTTTATGCATTGAAAGTGAAGTCCAAAGTGTTTATGTGCTTTCAATAGATTTTGTTTATGCGTGAAAATCTATAGCATGTACAATAGGCAACCTTCTTTCTAATCGTAGGAGGGTAGAGTATATGCCATCTGAGTTTAATATGTTTTTGGCTGAGTGAGATAAAGCATCAATGTATGATGTCGTATATACCTCAACTAAATGAAGTTGATAAGAGGAAGAATTAGTGTCTCATGGAAATGGAAAGGTGCATGACCAAAAGTCAACCTTTACGACATAGCTTTTGGCTTATGTGTGCAGCATATGTAATTAATGCGTATCCCAATAAATTATGGTCTACCACTTCATATGAATCTTGGCATGGCCACCAAACCATCTATTGCTCATCTTATTTGAGAGATAGGAAGTTACATGCACCTCTTTCATTTCATACTAGCTTAGGGTCTGATAGCACTTCTTTTTCATGAGATTGTTATGCAATGGTTGTCTCTAGTCTTTGTGATGAGAACGAGATTGTTTCTTTTGATGAAGCATACAAATCAAAATTTGTATGGGTGCAATGTAATCAAAATCTGATGCCATTATGAAGAATGATACTTCGTCTTTATGTGACTTACCAATTGGAAAAAAGTCCATTTGCCCTAAGTGGGTATACAAACTGAAATGTAAGCTTGATGAACAGCTGATAGGTACAAGGCTAGGTTAGCTACCAAAGGTTATGCTAATGAGAAGGGCATTGATTTTGGTGAGGCCTTTTCCTCCATGTGTTGAATTAAAAGTGTTCATAGCATTTGTGCACTTGAATCTCATCATGGTTGGAATGTAGATCAATTGGACATTAAAAATACATTTCTGAATGGTGATTTACATGAAGACGTGTATGTATTTCATCCTCGTGGTTTTGTGCAAAAAGGGCATGAAAACAAAGTGTGGAGGTTGAAAATGGCTTTTTATGGATCTAAGAAAGCACCATTGGTTGGTGTGAAAATGTGCATGCCTACTTGTTAACATATGGATTTGAGAATAATCCAATAGAGATCACCTTATATGCTAAGTGTGTAGATGATGTACTTTTGATCATTGTTGTATATGTTGATGATGTGCTACTCATTTGTGCTAACAAGAACCATATTGTTGAATTTAAGGTTGATTCGCATGTGTCTTTTGAGATGTGAGATTTGAGGCTCTTGCATCATTATTTGGGCATTAAGTTTATGCAAGTCGATGGGGGAATAGGATTGTGTTAAAAATAATAATAATAATACAATGACACATTATTATAGAATTTTTACCTTGAAGATTGCAAACCTATTGCCACTCCCATGAAGACAAGTTTATAGTTGATTATTCATAGTATTAGAGATGCATTTCATGTTTTTCTCTATCAGCAAGCTATTTTATGCCTATACTATTGATGCATAGCATGGCCTAACATTCAGTTTATTGTCTCTCATATGATAAGGTTTATGCATATAGCCCGAGTGTCAAGCATTGGTTGGTGGTTATTAGAATCTTTCTCTACTTGAGTGGTACTTGACTAGGGTTATTTTGTCCAAGGGTGGATCCTTACTATCAAATCTACATTCTCTTTCTAACTTAGATTGGATTGGTGTCTTGTCCACAAGTGGTTTTTGCTTCATGCTTGGTAGCTCATGCATATCTGGGTTGAGAAAGAAGCTAGTTATTGTGGCCACTTCTAGTGATGAAGTTGAGTATATGGTAGCTTTCAAAGCTACCATTGAGTGTGTGAATGAGATGCCTTTTGGATGATTTGATTTTTGGTCTATCTTCTACCACCACTCTCTTTACTGACAGTCATAGCACATTGGTAGTTGCGAGGAACATTGTGTTCCACGCTGGCACAAAGCATATTTAGGTGCATTATCATTCTATCAGGGAGAGACTCTATGCTAGAGAGATCCGTTTGGCCTATGTGCCGACACTAGAAAATTTTTCATACCTTTTCATGAAGGCTCTGGTTAGGGAGAATTTTGAAGGTTTTTGCACATCTTTGGGCTTACTTGCTTTTATGGATTGATTTTGTTCCACATAGCTTTGAACTTTGTTATACATGAGTTCCAGCTCCCAAGGGGGTTTGTTGATATATTTTGGTAGTGATATATTTTGGTAGTGATATATTTTGGTAGTGATATATTTTGTTCCAGCTCCCAAAGGTTTTTTTCCTCGGCTTGTATATATGCATATAACCCTAACAAGCTTATCTTTTGTGCATTTCCCTTAGTAATACACTATGTGTTGAGCGCCAAGCTTCTCATCTTCCTTCTTCTTTGCATGTTTCCACAATCCTTGAACTTTAACATGTATTTTTCACTCTAATGCTTTTTGGAAATTAACGATATTCCGGTTTTTTTTCTATTATAGATATCAACAAAGGGAATGGGGTCACTAAGATATTGAAGATTTCCTATCAAAAATCTTGGCATGCGAAATTGTTATGAAGGCCAAGGATACTATTATTTTGCTTGATAATGATTTTCTCAAAGCATTTTCCAATCCCATGAAACTAATACTCACTTTTGATTATCAATGTAATTGTGATGATGTTTTTTAAATTTCCAAATTGACTTAAAGAAACATTATACTCTATTCATGGTTAATATTAGTTATGGTTTCAAAATGGTCGGATCAACATTTGATGAGGTTGCATTCAAACATCATTAAGTTTTTAAATTGGTTAAAGATCAAAGCTCATAATGGCTCCTCTATGGAGAAATAATTTAGGACCAATCTTTTTGGTTTTACAAGCTCTCAAGTCTAGATGTCATGCTTTTGAGAGAAAGACATGATAAGTCTTTTATGATTGTCACCATTTCCATTTAGTGTTGTACGTTCATTGAATATAAAAGTTTAACATAAGCCACCAATTTATTAGGACGAATCATTTTTAATTGAAGGTTACTACGAAGAAGTTTGCAAGGATCAAAGAACATCGTAATGAGAACGGAATAGTCAATGCACTTCAATATCTAGTAGTCAACAAAAGTATCTTCTTCTCGTGCCCTAGAAGCTTCCTGATTTGGCAGTCTCTCAACAGGATTTTGAGCTTACCAAGACAAATCAATTGGAAACAAACATTACTTGGAGAAACAATTGGCTTTTTTGTTACTTTGCGAAATGCCATCAAAGGGAAAGCACTCTAGAAGATATGGAAGTAAAGATGTGTAGTGAACTTTGATGGCCATTAGGAAGAGTGATCAACTGAAAAATCCCTCTAATTGTTAGGTAGAACAATATGTAATTGTAAAAAATCTCCGCCTTTCAACACCATAGGATGTTTGTCTTGGAAAACAAAAATATCAAAATCAAGTGAGTTGCTTATGAGGGTGATGAAAAAATCAATAAACTTCTTGATAACTCTCTTTAAAACATTTTTCACCCATTGAATCTTAGGTATCCTACCAATTTTGGAACGTGATAGCTATTGGGCCATTCTACCCCTACTTTCTGGCATACAGGGGACTCGAAGGGCCCTAAGCCCATTCACTGAATGATTGTTCTTTTATTAATTCAAGCATGGGAGAGTATGCTTTGGTTGAACTTCCTTTTGAGAAAAAGAAAAAAAAAAGATCTTAGAAATATTGTAGGAAACAAATCCATACAAGAAACCCCAAAAAAATGGCAATTTAATGAAGTTATTTCCAGATGAAGAAAGCTAGATCCTTTGACTTGTTTTATGGCACTAATAGAGAAAGTTTCTACCTTTTAACTTAGTAATTTGATTTCTATCATTTCCCCTAAACTTTTCTTTTTCCATATCAAATAGGACATTGGTATGTGTTCTTGAAGTTACAAGAATTGCATTGACTTGGAGAAGGATGAGACATAGACCTACTTCATAACGATGAGGAATAATATTTTTATAGTGTGTCCTAGTGAGGATCAAGAGATGGGCAAAAAGCACATATATAACATTGAGTTCCATACTACCTCAAGAGAACCTATGTCCTCACTTTTTTATGATCCAAAGGAGATAATTGACTCAGAGAACAATTTACTACCTCACCAAGATGCTGCAAAGATGCAAGATCAATAGCCTAATCAAGCTATTGAGAAAGGGTTGAGGAGCTCGATAACCTCATCTTATTATTCAGTTGCAAACTTGTTACATGTCATTTTGTAGTGTATGACACATTGCAAAATTAATAATGTATGATAAATAAATGAAAAAACACTTAGTTATTCATGCAAAGGATTTTTGTTTTTAAAATCCTTTTTTTTTTTTTTTAGGTTAAGCATCAATTTTAAGTATCAAGTAGATGCATGGCATCAACGTATGCCAAATGGGAAGGTTGGGGATTCTTTGTATGCGAATAGTCAATGCCTAGCATCATACTTCTAAGGATTTTAGTCCTCGTTTTCTTGATGATTCATGAGGTTGACTTTATAGTCATCTTCAATGTCTTTTTTCAAATTTGATAGTAAGAAAGAAGGAAAACATTCTTGTATGGTTTGACTTGGATATATATGATTGATTACTTCCTTCAAATTCAATTATACTAAGCTTTGCATCTTCATTTACAGATTAATATTATGACCATGAGCATGTATTTATGTATTTGTGAAAAACGAATCTTATTTCATGAAACATGAGAAATATGTTTATATTGCATCAATTTATGGAATATATGGGCACTTTCATTTGTAAGGTGTAGTAAAATGCTTTTGTTCCTTTTGTTAGTAAGAAAACAGGGAATGCTCACAGTACAAGTTGATAACCTCTTAGTGGATCTCCGAAGACAAGATGTGTGGATACTAATCCTTAAAATTGTGGAGATTGACTTTTTAAAAGTTGTTTTTGTTGTGGTTCTTCACATGTAAGTTCATGGAAGTGGCAAGACTCTTGTCTATGATGAAATTGTGCATTTTTTGACATTTTGAGAAATGACATGATTTTGCCCACTTCTTCCACTTTTGGAGGGAATCTTTGAAAGAGAATGCACTAGATATTATTCAAGAGATGGCATTCCATGTTTTCCAAGAATGGTTGATTGCCTTAAGTGGATGTTCGCCTATTATTTATTCCAAATTATTGCATGCAGTACACCAAACATAGTTGTTTGCCTCTGGTAGCCCGTAACCTTTCTCGTTCCTATCCCGATTGTGTCGGAGGATCGAAAATGACCCACTCGCCAGTAGTTTTCAAGGCTCCAATCCTCACTTGGTTGCAATACAGGATCCGATTCTCCCTAATCCCTTGAAGATGTATTTGTAGTCGAGAAAAGATTTTGGGTGCTTCTATATGGGTAACAGCTGCTATGTTTTCACTTGATGTGGCACTAAGGTTGGAGTAACTCTTAACTTTTGTTGGGATGGCCAACACTTTCTCAGTCAACTCTTCGTCATGTACTCGTCAAGGTTACCTAGGTTTAGATAGAAGAAATTTTTCCTTGGTTAGAAGTTAAGAGGATTCACCCAGTCGTAACTTAAGATTCTCATGTCGTTAAGAACTCTACTTAGTTTCATAGACGGAATGCTTGCATAAAACTAGATTTCATATTGGCCAAAGGCAAAATGACCCTTCTCAAACTGGCCAAAGGCAAAGTGACCCAACGGCAAGATGAGGATCAGAACGGTGACAAGCATGAGAACAAGGACGAGGACTCCGACTAGAACAACAAGGAATTTGATTAGAACAGGAACGAAGATGAAGATAGGACCAAAACAAAGACAAGGGCATTGACTAGGACAATTATGAAGATAGGTAAAAAAACAAAGACAAGGACATTGACTGGGACAAGGATGAAGATAGGTCAAGGACAAGGTCGAAGACAAGATTGAAGTGAAGAAAGTCAAGGTAGTAGGCAAAGAAGACAATTTGATGGGGTGGAGTCGTCCAAGGATTCCACAGGGCATGCCAAAATTCTGTAGGTCTAAGGTCAAAGCTTGGTTGCTGAGTGGACTCTGTATTCCTATGATCATGCAGAAAAAATATGACAGAAAACTACAACATACTTCTTCATTGAGATTCAGCCAAGTAATAGTACGTAAAGCACAATTTTACCCAAGGTTACATTGGATAATCCATTCCACATTACAAAAGAGGGCCAAGAAGCCCCAAGAGCAAGGGAATACAATTCGATTGTTATCTTCCTAAGCATCAACCTTGGGTCTCAGAACAAACAGTCCACAATCCATCACCTGTAAGCTCCTTTGCCCTGGCTTGTTTGCCACTCTTCCATTCTTATGCTCTCATGTGCTTCCAAGTTCTACTTTGTATCTTCCTTCTCTCCTTTCTAGCTTCCCTTCCCTTGGCATCATCAAAGTCCTTTCTAGCCTGAATAACCAAGGAATGACGTCCTCTAGATCACAAAGAACATAAGCGGTCTGCTAGTTCCAAGAATCCTTCGTGAAGTTGCAGATGGCATCCAGTGAAGGTGAGCAGCCAGGATAGGACAAGGTCAAGGTGGCACCTAACTTAAGGTGGGTCTGGATGAAAGCAATGACTAACCACATAGCAACAATCCAAAATGTATGAATACATTTTGCAGTAAGGTACAGAAAAACTACTAAAAGCCTAAAAAATTCTCTACAATTCTGCTCAACATCGTATCCATAACATGGTCTCCTGTTGGTGGGGAGGGTCAAACCCTCGTCCCTGCCTCAAAAGGCAAGGGAGTCAACACTGTATCCATAACATGGGTATCTGCTCAACATCGTATCCATAACATGGTGTCCTGTTGGTGGGGAGGGGCAAACCCTCGCCCCCGCCTCAAGAGGCGAGGGAGTCTTATCCTCATGTTGCCTTCAGGCTGCTGTAATCACTCTGTCTAACCCCTGCTCTATGGGATACGGGGGGGTCTTGCGTGTACTATGCCCATTCACCTTTTGTACAATTGATCTTTCAAAATTAAAGCCCGGGGTAATAGGCTTTGGCCGAACCTCCATTTAAGGAAAAAAAAAACAACAGCATTACCATAAAGTGAAGCACATAAAACATGCATCAAAGATAGAGATAAATAGAAACAAGTAACACCACCATAACAAGGGAGCTTGATTTGTTAGTATTTTCTCGATGTTTGTATGGAAAATTATCAATGGGATAATAACTCATTTGTTTGCATTGGAAACTACCGATTGGATGATCATGTATTTAACAGCCACCACTTCTTTCCAGCTTTTTGTTATGGACACGTGACTTGGCTAAGCTGGAAGTCTCTATGCATTAAATTCCAGCACCAATTGCATGAAAAGCCTTGAATCAAGCAGCATGCTACAAAGTATCTAGAATCCCTTACTCAAAATATCACAGATTGATATCCTCGACCATCCATGACATGATAAGAACGAGTGATCCCTCATTATCTTCTAGAAATGCAATAATTCACATAATCATATACATATACATTATTTATCTCGTTTCACTGGATGTCCATGATGTGAACTGGGAATTCTTGGTGAAGGGAAAGAGAAGTTTGAGCTCCATAGATATAAATGCGAATTCCACCTAATCTGTGATTTCATTTTAGTTTTAAAATGTATTGCTCGATGCCAGAATTGATTTTCATGTTTTCGCATACATTTTTACCTGCTCATCAGCACAACTGTAGTGGGAAATATAAAAACATGTTTTTTAATAACCTCCAAACCAGTCAACCAAATATTTGATCAAGAGTGTTAGCTACATGAAGCTTTAAGTCCGACTCTTTTTATCTTTAAAACACAGGAGAGTTTGAGTCTAACATTGTATTGTCCTGAGTTTGACATTGTATTGTGACGATCTTTTATAAGGTTAGTATACATTCTTTGTGCAGAGATACAAAAATGCATCTCCACTATGATATGATACAATTCAGCAATGGAGAAAGAAAGCCAACTTCTACACCTAAATCTCTGTTCATTCTCCAACTTCATGATAAAGAAACTATTTACAACTCTGTTAAAACTTATTATTTAGCTGAAACAGAAACAGAAACAGAAACAGATTGGCTCACTGGCTTTGAGTTATGACCAGACTCTGAGTCAGACTCGTCTTCATGCCCATCCTCTGTATCTGCTTCTTCCTCTGTCTGCTCTTCCGAATCAGGGGCATTCTCCAAAACTCTAGGAATCCCATGCGATCTACTACTAGGTTCAGGAGCAGAGCAGCCAATCACTACATTAACGTCTTGGTGATGCCAAGCTACAAATGATCCCAGAACATTTAAAGCCCTTCCCCTTTGTTCATTCCTAACCCTATGCCTTTCAATTTGACTGCAAACCAACTCTTGTTCGTCATCATGCATAGATGCTTCTGCCCTTATCTGGTTTTGAGACCATTCACCATTGATACAATGTCCTGATGCAGGGTTACTCTGAGCCCAACTGCCTATGGCCTCAGAAGTTAAAAGATCTGCAGAAGCCATTGAGGTCCAACCTTTTAATGCATTGTTTGAAGCCCCAAATTTAAATGGCTTACTTTCAGGAGGCCCGTCTTCAACCTGCTCTGCCACATCAGCATCGATCTCCTTTAGTTGACTCACAATATGAGTCAAATTGTTTCCTTCCCTGTCCTTTTCTGCATCCCCATCTAACAATAAAGTTTCATCACCTTGGCAACCACCGTGCTCTGCTTCAACATCTAAATGTGTATCTTGATATGCTTCCTCATTACAATGAGTATTTAGATTCTCATCCCTCATATTGGTTAAAAGCTGAGTCTCATGTAAAGACCTGGCAGAAAAGGATCTATTCTCTGTGTCAACGAGTTGGGTATTCATTGCAAAGACTCTATTTTGACTAGCACTATCCCTTCTATAGTCAAGGACTTGAGTTTCATTGTGGTACCTAACAGTACTACTATCATTTTCAAATATTTGTGTATGATCACCAGCATTCATCTCTATCCGTACAGAAAGTTCATTTCCTTCCACTTTTTCCTCAACGGATTTTACCAGCTGACCATTTGAAGAACTTTCTGAACCACCATTTTCTTCGTCCATCTGTGTGTCCCCGTCTCCTAATGCAAAATGGTTCTGTAAAATATGTACTGCAGTTGTCTGACTATCAGCATCATCTATATCCTCATTCTGATCCTCATTATTTTCCGTTTGATTTTCTATGCTGTGCCCAGCCACTTCTTGCATGGCCCCAATACCTTCCCCAGACTGAATATCTTTTTCTTCCCGTGTCTGTGTGTTCATTTGCTCACTATCACCATCCCTACTTGAGGGTTTTCCAGATACGTGGCTAACATGAGGGAAATGACCCTCTTCCTCCTCTTCTTCTA
>CM035407.1:153167982-153170482 GCA_020310875.1 Ceratopteris richardii
GTGCTTTTGAAAGAGTAATCAAAATCGAACTGAATTCGGTTCGATCCGGTGTGCTATTTACATTCGGTTCGTCCTTTCCATATACTGTTATGGGCAGCATTAGGTCAAGATGAAATCCAATTGATTATTGAACTGAAGTCTATGCACAAGTTTAACGCGAGAGAGAGATTCTACAGGCCTTTTTCTAGCTCTTCCTGAGACACAAACGTGTCCACTCTCGTTACACACATTGTGATATTACACACACACACACTGTCATGCACATACACTATCATGCACGTGCATACACTCTCTCAATTATGATTCATTTCAGGCTTCATTGTTCAGTCATGCCTCACTGTTGAGTCACATTGAGTCATTTATGAATTTATGTATCATGAATCATAACTAATGCATCATAATTCATGCATTAGGCATCAATGATTGTGCATTATGCAGGCAGCTACATGCATTATATGCAAGATGCATCGTTCATGATTCATGAATCATGTGTAATGCACATTGCATAATCATGTTACATGCATCAACATTGATCAATGATCATACATGCACATTGGAGCATCCCTGCATCATGCATCTTGATTTGTGTATGATGTAACATGCATGTTGCTTAATGATTTGACATGCGTGCAGCATGCTTCATCATGCTATTGCATTAAATTTGGTGCATGCATCATTGCATCATTATACGATGTGCACTAATAAATTGTAATTGGTAATAGTTGCAGCGGCTATGAATTGCAATAATTAATGAATTGCAATAATGGATTATGGAATTCACCTTATGCACCTTTCCTCGAAGGGAAGGTAAGGTTCTTGCACCTTAACCGCACCTAATGAACCCTAAACGAACCTTACACACCTTACCCCGCCTGTAAGGTTCGGTCCTCGCACCTAAAACGCACCGAACTGAACGCACCTGACCACCTTGATCTGATCTCATACGGCCAAGTCCCAACGGTAGTAGGAGCGAAGAGAGACGAAGAAAATCCTTCCAAGGTTGAGGGCTTGAAAGCAACCCACGAACAACAAACTTGCCCAGCAAGGCTCTCTGCTCTAACAAGCAGAATCAAGGCCACCACGCTCCAGTGGAAGAGTGATGGCCGGCTAGGCAACCTTAGCCCGAGCACGGCTTAGATCTCTACCATTTCTAGGAGACCATAAAAAGTTCCTTGTTAACCGTTGAGATTCCTAATACAGGAGCTAGAAAAGATCCAACAAGAGGTGACGTACCACATCGTAGCGAGAGAACCTAGCCCGCAACCACAAACCTCCCAACCAAAGACAAACGGGCAGTGCTCCAATGCATAAGTTTCCTCCCGATGGTCAGGCGCAGAGGAGAGATGTGCTACTCGACTGAGAGATCAAGACCAATCTGGCACCCAAGGTATCTAACTAACATTCGAGGGGGGATCCACTAAAACTTCTCACAAGGGCGCCATCCAGGAAGAGCATTCGAGCCGACCCAAAATCCACGGGACTTATTGCTAGTTGATCTTGGCATCGGAAGCATCACAGAATCTCTCCAAAGCATGCTAAAATCAGGTCGTATTGGCCTCCTTGCCCTGCAAGTAAACGGCCATGTCATCAACAAACTCAACATCCAAAAGCATCTCATCCCTAATCGAATACCTTGAAGCCCAGTATCCTGTAGCCAACAAAGAAGAGAAACAAAGTAGGGGCTAAAGTACAGCCCTGCCGCACCGATCACGAAATATTGAACCTCTCCCCCTAACCTCCCACCACCAGAACCTGACTCTAGGCCGAGCGGTATAAGGTGGCAACCCCCCTATCTAGCTATCGGTGAAGCCCATACACAGCATAGTGTCCTTGAGAAAATCCTAGTCAACCCGATCATAGGCTTCCTCAAAATCCAACAGAAGGAGCCAGAGGCTCAACCCGCATTCGGGCAAGGGAGACAGCTTCCCAGAAGGTGAAAACATTATCAAGGATACTACGACCCTTGACAAAACCAATCTGCATCAGATCGGATGAATCAAGGACTCAAGAAGTGGCTACAATCTCAAACTCAGAGCCTTCATAAAGATTTTGTAGGTTGAGTTGAGAAGCGTGGTCGGACGCCAGTGCCTAATATCATCCAACTATCCCCCCTCGTTAGGGATGAGGAAAATCAAACCCTTAGTGAGAGATTGAGGGAGTGTCCCCCCCTCCATGACCTCCTCGAAGGCAAGAGGAATCACATCCCCAAGGATCCCCCACTACCTGATAAAAGAACTGGGGGAGAGACCATCATCACCAGGAGAGTTGTCCCTAACCAAACCACACAATGCATCAAAGAGCTCACTATCAATAAAAGGGACCAGAAGCATAGCATCTCGTCCAACACCGAGCACCGCACATGCTCGAAGATACAACGCCTTCTCTCACGCCAAGTCTCAAAAGGAATCTCCTCATACAACACAGGGGGGTAAAACTAAGTGGCAATCTCATGCAAGCTGAAGCTCTCGAGGCTCAAAAGCACAAGACCCATCGGTCCGAC
>CM035407.1:153199568-153237068 GCA_020310875.1 Ceratopteris richardii
TTCTTCCATGCCTAATTTCGCTTAACGGGCCACTATTGTTCGCGAAGTCTCATGATGCAAACAGCAGCGACTTGATTTCGCCACCGTGGCAGAGGATCGTGCGACATGTCGGCGTGTCGGCGTGGAATGGCATTCTAAGAATCTAATCCATCGATTCACCAGCATGCGTTTAAGAATATAGAAAGTTTGGCAACTGTAATTGTATTTCGCCAACGATGGAGCCCGACAATGAGTGTCAGAATCGTACGTGGCGGTCAGGCAACACGATATGTTGGCCGATTATGTATATGTGGGAACGTTGTCTTTCTCGAAGAAACAGAAAATATGTTTTTTATATAAAAGGAAGTTCGGCCTTAGTCTAATCTCTCGGACTTTAATTAAAATACAGAAAAAAAGTTACAGCTCAATGGGACTAGTGCCCATGGGACCCCCCAAATCCCACACTAGAGGGGAGGAGTATGGCAAGCTAGAGGGCATTACAAATGAGGCGGATAAATTTATCATCACCCTCATCTGGGACTCATTTGGGTTTCAACTTGTTGTTTTCGAGGAGATAAATGCCCTGATGTCTAAACGGTGGAGATCTCTTATCTCGGGAGATTCTTTTACCTAGGAGAAACAAGGATTTCTCGATCGACCATTCCTTAGGAGTTTGGCCAAAATTGACAGCACATCGCTCCCTCCAAATCTTCCAGAGAGTCTCACCTCTGATGGCATTCCACAGTCTCAATGAGCAGCCGACCGCCTCACCCAACATCACCTGTTGCCAGTTGATTTGGAACGTGAGTCTCAATACTCGGGTCACGTGAAGCTAGATAACACGGGACTTGGGGCAGTCGAAGAACAGGTGAGCTAAATCTTTGATGCACCGATGGCAACGCTTGCACCATGGCGGCACACCACAGATATTGTTAGCCCTTGCATTGGACCAGATACCTTTATGCAAGATCTGCCACATGAGAACGGATTTTTTGACCTCAATTAGGGGTGCCAAATAGACATGAATTTTAGTTCCCACCGAAGTTTGGTCCAAGAAAGGCACCATCTCTTGTTAAGAGTATGGTGAACATCTAATTCCTCTTTGAAGTTGGGGGTTCTGGATAACTTGTTACCATTGCTCCATTTGAGGCCCTCCAGGCAAGGAAGATCTTGACCGCAGAGAAGGCGGACAGTTGAGCGGTCCCATGATAAACACCTGCTTTGAAGAAGAGTCCATTCCTCAAAGGTAACTCTAAGTCTCGGATCTAATTCTTCGAACCTAATCCACTGGTTGGTCTCCTGTTTCCAGAGTTGTTTCCACTGTTTGAACCCCTTGTTCCATAACCCCTTTTGCAGTTGGGAGGTTCCAAGACTCCACACCCCTGATGCCGCTGATCGGGAACCAAATAGAGTCATTTTGTCTTATCCCAGCCGCCCACTTCCACTCATCACTGATTCTGATGAACTGTTTGACCTTGTTCCAACTCTTCCATAAGGAACACACGAGGCTAGAGCCTTTAGGGGACACCGGGTGGGGGGAGAACAAAAGCGTGAGAATCCCTATGTCCTTCCAACCAGGATGGCCAACTAAGGTAAGGTCTTCCATGTTTCTGAAGATCAATTTAGCCCATGAGGACTCCCTATTGCTCCAAGCCTTGATAAGCCACTTTGCCGCCAGCTTGTCAGCCAACCCAACAATATCCAAAATTCCCAAGCCCCCTGAGTCTTTAGGGCTAATGCAAGTTTCCCATTTGATTTTGGGAATCCCCCTCCTGTTGGGGTCCCCAGTCCAAAGGAAGTTTCTGCAGATTCTTTCCACTTTGGCCAAGTCTTTCTCCTTAGGTCTCCAACACGAGATAAAGTAAATGATTGTAGACAGCATAAATGTGTTAACAACCATAGCACGCCCTGCCAAGTTGACTTGCATACCTTTCCAATGATTCAGCTTGCTATCCAGCCTGGATAGCACCCAATTCCATCGTTGGTCCATTGAGATGTCGAATCCCATCGGGATGCCAAGGAGACGGAAGACTTGACCACTAGGGATACCTTGACACCCCTGATCTAACAACAATTGGGGTGTCGGTCCGTTGATTGCTCTAAAAGCAGTTTTAGCATGGTTGATTTTCGAACCAGATGCCACACAAAAGGTGTTGAGACACCACCAAAACACCTCAATGCTGTTTATATCGTTATGCACAAAGGCATTCATGTCATCGGCAAAAAGTCTCGCAATCATTTGGCCGTGATTTAGAGGTAGGGAAAGACCCTTGAGATTGCCAGCGTCCACGTGATGCTTGAATAGGCGACTGAGTCCATTCGAGGTGATAGCGAAGAGTAATGGAGCCAGAGGGCAGCCTTGCCTAATTGATCTTTTTAAGCGAATGGGCTTAGAGAGCTTACCGTTGATATTTATTCTAGTCAAAGCATTTCCAAGGAGAGTGGAAACCATCTTCGTGAACTTTTGGCTACATCCAAGGTCTTTTAATGATTGAAGAATAAAGTCCCATTCCAATCTGTCGTAAGCTTTGTCGAAGTCGATCTTGATGAATACCAGAACTTGTGTAGACTCCTCAGCAAATGCAAGGCCTTCCCAAATATCGACAATCCATGACTTTAAATGACTTTTGCAATTATCTTGTATCCTGTTTGCAGCATGGTAATCGGTCGCCGCTTGAAGAAGAGGTGAACAAAGGTAACTTACAATGCCAACAAGGTCTTTTGAAGATCTTCAAATATTCTTCAAAGATTGGTGGGCGGGGAAGGCCGACAAACCTTCAAAAGAGATGTGTAACATCCTCAAACGGAAACAAGCTAGGGAATCCATCCCCTTATTGGTTGATAACTTTACCCATCTTCTCGGGGTCTCAGCTCCTCTGTCCCCGCACAAGCATGGCAACCATCTCAAGGGTTGCTCAATCTAGAATCCCACAGAACATGATTTCTCTGTTGGATGCTAACATTTCCGAGAATGAAATTATCAAGGAGTCTGGGTCTCGAGGCCACCCCACTGCGTCTGGTGTGGCAAGAGGCTCTCTCCTTCGGTGCCCTCCCTGAAACAGAAAATATGTTATCCGCGATCGAGTCACAATTTTAATTAGTCACAAATCGTTCGGCGTTTCTAGGTATTGGATTTTCCCCTTAAGTGGATGCAAAAGGCTTTGCAAATGCTATGCTGTAGGTTGAGTAGTTGTGCCGCTCCATCGCTAAGCGAGGGTTCAACCCACTCTTTCAGCTAATTTATCTGTATCACTTTCAGGCATGTTCATTGTGTCTACGGGAGGTTTTATGGTATATCGCTTTCAGGCATGTTCATTGTGTCTACGGGAGGTTTTATGGTATTAAGTTCATTTTTTTAAGAGGAAGTTAGGTTAAAGTTTAATCTTTTTTTATTAGAATTGATTGAAAGAACAATTGTACAAGTGAAATGGTATAGTAATCATGGGAACTTTCGTATTCCACAAAGCAGGAGTAAGATTGCTCGAAGGCAAATACTAGAAAAAATTGTTCGAAGGCATCTAGTTTAATAGTGCTCGAAGACATTACACTGGCCTTAGTCCTACACATGTCCTACCATAGAGAGAGGTTGAACCCTTGCCCTCGCCTCAAAAAGCGGAAGGCCCAACCACCCACATTAACGTGTTAATTTAGGATTTGCTTTGGTAAGTTAAAGTTAGATTGCCCAAAAGTGAGAGAGCACTTCTTTCCTGCATTCTATTTAGACCATAAAGCCCCGATTGGTCACAACAATACTCTAGTTGGGAAAGAGGTCAGTTGATGTTGGTTAGATGTGGATGATAGTGGAAACATCTAAAATCAGATGCTTTGGCGAAGTGCAAAGCTAGATGGTATTTAGAATAGTCTGGGCAGAGATTAGACCACATAGAAATTTCCCTCTTTTCAAATTCAATATGGGAGAGGATTTCCTTATGATTAAAGAGGCAAATTAGAGAAATGACAACCATGCTCTTCAGTTTGGACTATGGGCTCATAGCAATGCTATTATAAAGTTATTCATTCAATCATATTTTCAAGGACGGAAATGTTTTTTAAGGGGGCCGAGAATTTTATAAAGTAGCTTGCACAAGGGTCAAAGTTATGATTACATTAGGTACTCTTAGAGTATTAGACAACTTATAAGGTTAGCCTAGTCTCAAGGATGGGAAGGAGGACATCTGGGATCCAACCCCGATGAGAAGCATGGGGAGAGTAGTTTGCCTAAAGACTCACCTTTAAATGTGTATAAAACAATAAAATTTGAATAAAAATCATACGAAAGCACTTGTACCGAGATAGAGTCATTTGAACTCACATCGTCAAAACAAAATAAAGTGTTTACGTCTTGGTGTGCAAATCACACTTGATTTTGGTAACAAAAGAGAGGCGAAAACTCTTGATAGATACATTACTGATTCCATCATGATTGAGGACTTCTCATAGGAAAAAGCAAAAGCGCATTCATCATAAGTAATAAAATCTGCACCCACCAAAATATGTCTATAAACACAACACGGGATCCATACAAAATCCCCAAGTGCAAAGTACAAAGTAGAAAACATAGGATGGACATTTGTGCTCACTTTATTGCTTGTGTTTATTTTAGTTCAACCCTTGAACGGATCCATTTTGGTAATCATATGCTGAAGAACAAATATACTCAATGCACCTCATTGGGCTATTTTAATCTATTTAAAGTACAAAGTATCTTGGGATTAAAAAAAAAGTTATTTTCCTCCGTCTAAGAGACTTAAAAGTTATCAACAACTACCAATAATCAAGTTCAGCTATGCTCTCTTCGTCATTGATGAGACCTTCAATTCATATTAAACATCTCACATAACGCTTTTTTCGAATGAAATATAACATATGGATTGTGAACTTTGAAAAAAATGTCTCTATGCCCTTGTTTAGCAATGATATATGATGCTAGACTTTCCTATTGAGGGAGATTGGTCTTATAACTTGTTTTTAAACTTAAGGTAGAGTGAACAAAGTACTTTTTTCTTTTTTTAAGAGAAAGTTCGACCAAAGCCTACTTTAAAATCTGAATTAATAAAAAAAACAGTTGTACAAGTAAAGATGGCCTAGAGTTTAAAACCTTGTAATACAAAGTGAACACTATGCCAATTTTGAATGACTTGAGCCTATGTGCAATACAATATATTGTTCCAAGCTTTGAACTTTTCCTCAAGTGATAGCCTATTTTGTCATCCTTGGACCTACATAACAATTCTTTTCTGGTGAATGTATTAAGCTTTGAAGTGTATGTGCATTAAATGTGTTCTCTATGTTCATTGAATTTTGTGTGCCAAAATCCCACGTGAATAGAATGTCAGTTGGCCAATATCCTCCAATTTTATTCTTTATAATCTCTTCTTGATGGATAAAAAAATCTTCCCACCAAGATAGATCTTCATTGCTTTCCACGTGCAACCTATCTCCTCTTTTCCATAAGTGTTTGCATCTACCTTTTGCTTTGCTCAAGCATGTTTCCAAATTCTACCATATTGTTTTTATCTTCATATGATGATTATTTTGCACAATGAACTATCAAATTAGGGACATGCAATGAACCCATCGTTAGGCTCACACCATCAGAAGATGAATATTGCTTTGCAAATAAAAGAGTTATTTCATCATGCCTCCTCATCAAAAATACATGGTTTGAACTAATACAGTTTACTACTGTTATCACCACTTCTTGAGAAAAGCTATTCAAAGTCATAGATGTGTGTAAGATTGTGAATTTCAGGCCTTGGAGTTTACTACTGTTATCACCACTTCTTGAGAAAAGCTATTCAAAGTCATAGATGTGTGTAAGATTGTGAATTTCAGGCTTTGGAGTATAGCATCTGAATTCAAGATAATCAATAATGAAAGAGTTAAAGAATTATGAGGTGCAAATCTCTTAGAAAACCTATTGTACATTTAATCAATGTGAACATGAGTATGCCTTCCCAAAAAAAATTGACGTTAACTTTCTAAATATCAACAAGCATGCATAAATATCCAAAGAACGTAGAATTTGTATTCTTTTTCCCAGTGTTATCAAGCTACAGATGTAGAGATTGTGGTAGATGACCCTTCCATGATTGTAGAAATATATGAATCATAGTGATAGTGAGGCTTGGATCATTATGCACATTGGGGTAGGTGAAGAAAACCTTAGACCTTACATTTCCATTGTATACCATAGCAGCTACCATATGTATTTGCACAAGGACTTCATCCCCAATATCCTTGGGAAGGCACAATGAGAGGCAAACATGTTTCCTTTTGATCCATACCATCAATCAACAAACACCTAACGCTCTAAATATGTGAGTGATTTACTTCTATGATGAATTGTTTCTTTCATTCTAAATGTTGACTCTCACAATGCTATCTCACAAGACTATTGAAATTATCTTTATTTGAAACTACTGTGGCTCCCTTAGCCATGTTCTTCAAAGTGGCACAAATTGAGCATTCACACATCCTAATGTTTGGAGAAGTAATTACATTGTTAAACTCTCTAGTAAAATGCCAATATCGCATGAAATTTTCACTTTTTCTCAGCATCTCTTATCTATAGACTTGAACTACTTCTTGACATGTAAAGTTATCTAACAAGTGTAGCCTTCCAGTTGTAGGCATAACTTCAAAATGCAAACTAAAATAGTTTATCATCTAGATCATTGCATGATGGCTGATAGATCCCTTTAAGTAACGAAACTCGACCTGGATTAATTCCTTGTATCTCTTAGGGTATCTCTATACCTTTTTACCTCTTTATACCATATCTTGAAAAAATCTTTCCAAGATTAAATCCAAATTGGAATTCTTTACTTAAGCGATAAATCTTTTCTCATCTCATGAGTCATTCATGAGCTTATTTTTAGTACCTTGGAAAAATCTTTAGTAGTTCTAATTGCAACTATGTGGATAATCATAATCCAAGTTTGACCCATTCATATTGATCGCGCGATAGTGATAAAGACTTAGTCCTTATTGTAAGATCTCCTTTCTCTATCTACTAAGCATATAGCTTACCCTAGGGATTTTCTAGAGATCTCCCCTCCACTCAAGTAGTTGCAATATACAAGCTGAAACATAAACCTAATGGAATAGTTGATAGGTATAAGGCTAGGCTTGTTGCAAAAGGTTATGCTCAAGAGAGAGGCATTGATTTTGATGAAACCTTTGCACCCACTTGTTGAATGACCACCGTTCATAGCATCTGTGCACTTGTAGCTCATCATGGTTGGAATGTACATAAGTTGAACATTAAAACTACATTTTTGAGTGGTGATTTACATGAGGAAGTGTATGTATTTCAGCCCCATGGAGGGCAAGAAAACAAAGTGTGCATGTTGAAAAAAGCATTATATGGTTTTAAGCAAGCACCACATGCTTGGTATGAAAAGATACATGCCTACTTGATTGCACATGGTGTTGAGAACAATCCAACTGAGAGCACCTTTTATGTTAAGCATGCAAATGATGTGCTTCTGATCATTGGTGTCTATGTTGATGACATGTTGCTCAGTGGTCCTAATGAGAAGCATATTACTAATTTTAAGGCTGATTTGCATGCCTCTTTTGAGATGTCAGGTATAGGGCATTTGCATCGTTATTTGGGCATTCAATTTATGTAGCTTGATGGCAGAATAACTCTATTTTAAACAAAATATATTGACACATTATTGTAGTTTTTTGGGCTTGAAGACTAAAAACCTATTGCCACTTCTATGGAAATAGTTTTACGGTTGAGTCTTCATGATGTTGGAGATTTATTTGATGTTGTTCTCTATTAGCAGGTTATTGTGCTTGATTTACTTATGCATTATGCAACCTGATATTTGATTTGTTGTGCCTTAGATTAGCTATCAGACATTGGTCTATAGAGACCACTCCACGTGTGTGTGGGACAAGGGCTAGCCATAGCCAAGGTCCCAAACTGGGGGGATATTCTAAGGTATTCAAAGGTAATGGGGATAAGTGTTGTATGATGGCCACATGATGGCACTAGATTATTCTAGATCATTACTATTTTGAATGCAAGAGGATATATTGGATGGGAGGAGAGTGGAACACACATCATTCACAAGTCTTCATGTTCTAAGCCTTTAGAGATCTTTGAGCTCTCACATTTGGTATCTAGAGCACGTTTTGGAAGTTTTTTTCTTTGGAAATTTCTCACGTGAATATTTTTATGCTGACCGGATGAGGCATCTTTGTCTTCCTCAGTTCGTGTGCCGTAGACGAAGTAGTTGTTGAATCGTGAGCTTGATGGAGAAGGTTGGAATTCGAAGCAAAAAAGGAGCTTTTGCCCGCTTCCCTTCCCCCCCACCAAGGAGGATTGTCCTTATAACAAGCAAACTGTCAGGCAAAACTACCCTCAACCATATCCATAACAGGGTAGATTCTAGACTCAGTACCCACCACAGCAATATGGTAGGCCCCAACAATCCTACTAACCACCCTATCAAGGGTAGCAGCGACCTCAACCAGTCCTAGCGCAGCAACCCCTTGCTCCAACCAATGTGATTCTAGTGAAATATGCATCTGCTGAAGAAAATCTAAACAGAGCCATAGTCCCAGTAACACCATTGCTATCAGAAAGTGATCCAAGTGACCATAGTTTTGACTCCACACATATTGATAGCCCACAGGCTTACTACATTGCAGTCACCCGAGCATAATGAGTCATACTATTATGAAGAACCCAGTGAACCTAGTTGGGAGCCAGATTATACAAATGTCATGTACGCAAACCCCAACTCTATACCTCAACCTAGGCAGATAAGACCTCCATTCCCTAGAGGGCCATGTTTTCGATGTCAGGGAGATCACCTCATCCGTGATTGCCCTCTACCAGCACCTACACAAACCCAATCTGTGACAATTCAAGGATTTTGCCCAGACTATGGAAAGGAGCATTTGTTACGAGAGTGTCCCAAGAACCCCATCAATATGCCAAAAATCACTCCTATCAATGTTGTTGGGTTAATAGTAGACTCTACGGGAAGTGTGACTTCAACTGCCCCAATGCAAGTTGTCACCCGAGCTCAAGCTTTGCAGCAAACTCAAGGAGTAGGGCAGGAAAAGAGTTCTGAGGTTAGTGAGACGGAGAGCATAACCAAGAAAAGGACAAGAGCTTGGAGAGATAGCCGGGAGAGAATGAAAATACAATGGTCACAGAAAATGAGCGAACTTGAAGAAAGCTTGAGAGAAACCAAAGCAAAGATAAGTGAACTCGCATCTCAAAACCACTCTCACACTACCCCACCACCACCCTTTCCATCTCTCTCCAACCCATCACCTTCCATTCCCCAACTTTCTAATCCACCACACATAACCCACCCACCACCGAGAGTAGGATCAGTCCTAGCCGATCCCACTCCTGAGGATCTAGACATGATGCTTAAAGCATATGAAGCCAGAATCCAAGAAGAGCCAAACATGACAGATCATGACAAATGTTACCCTAGAGCCGATCTAGAGATAGAGAGAACAAAACTTTGTGCTGAGATGGTAGAATTGGCGCAAGCTATGTTTGAAGCGAGTCGCTTCTTCAATGGCTCTAGCTCCACTAGAACACCATTGCATTTTGATGGTTTATTAGATAGATTGGAGAGGTTACTTGCAAAGTTTGGAAAAGGAGCCATCTCACAGTCTAAAGAGAGTGCAAGGGATAGAATAAGCATTCCTCCCCAGAAAGCTTATGTGCCTAACTCCACTGAACCAGACACCTCTTCTTCTATGAATCAGTATTCACCAGAATTCCTATGAGAGATTCAAGAAGAGAAATGGGCTAAAGAAAGCGAAGAGCCACCTCCAATTGAAATTGTGGATGACGCGCACGATCAATTCCCACAAGACATTCCTTCCATTTATGGAGAACAGGAGAGTGCCCAATCTCATGAGAGGATAGACTTTGAGTCTAATTTCTTGCAAGAATTACCCCATTTCACCAGCCCTTGGGAAACTAAGTCTACTTGCATGAGAGCACCCACGGTCATGATAAGAAACAAAGATTCAATCATACCTAGGAATACGGAGGTAGCAAAAACACTAAAGTGCAGTGCAACCTCACTTTAGAAGAGCTGCTCAAGGTTAAGCCTGAATTGTGGAAACATGTAGCCAAACAAGTGCCAGACATAGCAAAGTCTCATTCCCAGGTAGGATCTCATAAGACAGTGCCAGAAATACCATTGGATAAAATAGGAGACATGAGCGAAGGAGAAGAAGGAAACACCTATCTTCCCGTTACCCATCAGGGATACACAACGAATGCAATTTTGGCCTCAGGCGCAAGATTTGCCATTGCTACCACTTCCCTATAGAAGTGATGGGGCAAGCTAGCACTCAGGCCAACAAGAATGAAATTGCAGATGGCCGATGGTCACATTGAGAGACCCTTAGGCTTGCTAGAAGGAATAACTCTCACTACATGTGGTGTTGAGTTCGAGCATACTTTTGCTATATGTGACTTTAGCAAAAATCAAGCCTACGAGATGATTCTGGGAACGCCATTTATGCAGCAGTTGGAAGTGGTACAGGATTAGGGAACCAATTTCTTGTATTTGCAACACCTAGGTGTTACAAACAAAGTCAATCTCAAGGATTACTCTCATAGAGACGTACCGCCTATTCAATGGAATCCCATCCATAGAGCCAAGGATGACACGGAGTCAGCGCACTCCATAGGATTAGGATCCTCATGGATGCATGAAGACACCCACTTGTGGATGTGTAAAGTAGCAGTAGAAGAGGAGAAGAGAGAAGAAGCCAGAGAGATAGGTGCGAAGGAAACCCATAGATCGATTCAGGACCCAGCCTATGCACCTGTAGTATTTCTAGATGAAGAATTTGAACCCCACGATTGGGCAAAAATTTTAGCAACAATGGATGTAGCCATCAATGAAGAACAGTGGACACCCCACTATGAGGAGGATGGTTATGACATTTCAGTCTTCTCCATAGAACCAATTATGGGAGATTCGGTTCTGGAAGAATGTGAACGTAGCACTGATGCATTTGAGGATGCAAGTGACTCCGATTTAGAGTCAATCATCCACCATTTGCATCAGATGAAGAATACTTCTATGAGGTAGAAGTTCACCCTCAGAGACATGAAGAGCTCACTAATGATGTGAGATTAACCACACAAGTGACCACCAAGAGTGAAGGAAAGAAAAGAAAGAATAAAGAAGTCACTCCGAAGGAAGAAGAATCTTTGTTTGAGGTCCCTAAAAATTTCAAGAAGTATGAAATAGAAGATAGGAGAGTCATGGTAAGAATGCCTAAACATGAGGCACAATCAGGAGAGGCCTATGATAACAAGGAAACCACCAAGAAAATAGTTGTAGCCATAGAAGAAGGAGAAGAAAGATGCACCTACATAGGACATGACCTGAAGGAAGAAGAAGAGCAAGAGTTGGTAGCTTTGCTAAGAGAGTACAAAGGTGTATTCCCTTGGAGTTACAAGGACTTGAAAGGTGTAGAGCCCGACATATGCTCCCACACGATCCCCGTGACCTCAGAGGCCAGACCCTCTAAACAGAAGCCATACACATACAATGACAACTATGCTGCTAAGATCAAAGAAGAGATAGATCGCTTAGTTGAAGCTGGATTTATCTATGAAATCGAGCACACTGAATGGGTTTCCCCCATTGTGGTGGTGCCCAAAAAGAATGGCAAACTACGGGTATGCATTAACTTGAAGAAGGTTAATGCCGCCACTATCAGAGATAGTTATCCACTTCCAATCACTGAGCATCTATTAGAAAGAGTAGCGGGCAAGGAAGTGTACAACTTCCTAGATGGGTTCTCTGGTTACAATCAAGTGGCCATTGCACCAGAAGATCGGCATAAGATGGCTTTTGCCACCGATTGTTTTCGGGTAATGCCATTTGGGCTTAGTAATGCACATGCAACCTTCCAGAGACTGATGTGCCATATGTTTAAAGAGTTCTTGAGGAAGAATTTGGAAGTCTATGTTGATGATCTCTGTGCTCATTCCAACATTAGACAAACACATATACCCGAACTCAGGCAAATCTTTGATAAATGTAGAGACTATCAAGTCTGTCTGAACCCAGAAAAGTGTGTTTTCATGGTCAGGCAAGGCAAGATTCTAGGACACAGTGTCAAAGAACGGCATATCCATTGATGAAGAAAAAGTTAGAGCGATCGCAGGACTACCAAGGCCAAAGAATGTCAAGGAAGTGCAAGCTTTCATGGGGCATTGTGGGTATTACCAATGTTTTATACACATGTATGCCATCATTGCAAAGCCTCTGTACGGACTATTGACCAATTTTGAGTGGACGGATGAATGTGAGAAATCTTTCAATGAGCTTAAACGGCGATTGTGCTGAGCTCCAATCTTGACTACACCGGATTGGAATAAGCCATTCCATGTCCATGTGGATGCATCCAATTATGCTATTGGATGCGTGCTAGCACAACCTATGGACAAAGGTAATATGGATCTTCCAATTGGCTATGCAAGTAGATAGTTGAATGCAGTTGAACAGAATTATACCACTACTGAAAGAGAAGGATGAGCATCATCAGCTACAAATCGTCCCATGGCAGAAGTGGCGAGCACGAGCTCCCAGGCAGGCACTAGTTCTCAAGTCAATTGGGAGACCATGGCTGTGGAAGCCCCATTGACAGCCCGGCCTGAAGAGTTTCTGAATGTGAGACGAATTCCCATCTCGGATCCACCAAGTGGCCTAACAGAAAGAGTAAAAGGACATTCTCATTGGTTCAATGAGATGCCAGGAGATTTGGGGGATGCAGACCACATCTGGGAGTCCAATTTGGAATTCAGAGGAGTCTGGTGGACATTTCAGTTCTTCTCAAGAGAGTTTGAAGCACTACAAAACGTAGCACCTCTTCAAGATATTTGGCAGAAAGGGGGATTTAAGGACTACTTTAGCGCATCCCTGCCTAAACCAGATTTCCTGAGATGTTACTACTTGATTGCAACTCTTAAAGCAACAGGAGATCGAGATTAGTCAGGCACATTCCTGATGCCCTCTCTATCAAAGCAGGAGGAAATGAAAAAGTTTGAGCTGAACATAACTTTAATCAGGGAGGCCCTCCAAATGTACGGTACCCATGTGCCCTCTGATCGAGACCCATTGATACCAGAATCGATGAAGAGTAGTAAGCTCAAGAAGTTGAAAGAGATGTGTGCCCTCACCCCAAACATTGCCATACCGTTGCGTATGTGTCTTCAACACTTTGCATTTCCAGCTCAAGACCGATTCACACAACCTCACAAGAAGATTTGGTACGGCCTATACCTAGCAGGGACAGGGAGTCTGCCTATTAAGATGCTTGTGTGGATCCTCGATCAATTATATGAAGCTTGAAAACAAGGAGTAAGGAAGCCTACTTTGAACGGTTGTTGTGCCATTACAAGAATCATCTATAGATGCCTCACTTATGATGTGCCGATCGCACGGGCACTTACTTACTCACAATTGTAATTCTTCCAAGGACAAAAGCCAGGGGTTCAACCAGCTAAAAGGATGGGTGGATCTCTTTCCCATGTTCCAATTCTTAGCGAGTCCACCACATAAATCTCCCTTAGAGAAGAAGAATAGGTGGCCCCATTCACTATCCATCTCCAACGACCACAATCAGAGGACATGGTACAACCCACTCCATCAGCCCCTCCACTACCTACGGATGCTGAGTTTGCCTCCATGGCTGCATTGGCAGAAGACACCTCCTTTGACTTTGAGACATTTTTGCAAACAATGCAACTATCTGATGGTGAGTTCTTTTCAGACACTGAAGGCCCCGGATCATCATCCTAGAGAGGACGACCACATCATGAAGGATGAAGAGTACATTGGGAGGATGAGGCACAACACACTCACGTTGAAGGCACACATGAACAAGAGGAGGCACAGGGGCATGAATCAGAGGTGAGTGAGGAGGAAGCCCCCGCATACATGACACAAATCAAACGGCTATACAAAACAATCAAACAAGTACGAAGAAGGCAATGTCACACCCCACCTCCCCCACATTCACGGACACCACTAACACACCACCCACCATTCTAGTACTCACGATTCACACTTCACACACAATCACGTCTGACCCCATGGACATTTCACCCTCCACAGGACCACTCACCAACCCTCTCAACATCCCCACTTCTTACTTCACTCACATCACCACATACACCCACTGTCAACACGACATTCACTTTTCCCTTCCTAATTTCCCGACCCCTTGCATCTCCCATCTCCACCTCTACATCCACTTCATTTAGTCATGCATTAGACACCATGTTCGAAGCTACCACACAGCTTAAATAGGAGTATAGATTACTGGAAGAGAACAACAAGGAGCTTTGTAATTTGTTGGCCCACCTCCAAGCTCGTGTCAACGCTCTGGAGTTGAGTAACAGTGAATTGCAACAAAACCATACCGCACTCCAGCAATCTTATGTGGAGCTGGAGACCAAATGTAGCGAGGCAGGTAAAGTGACCGAAGAGCAACTCAAAGATCAATTAGCTCGCAATGCTAGACTACAAAGAAACATGGCATTACTTCGCCGACACTTAACAGTTGCTCAAGAAGAGAATGGAAGGCTACAACAACAGAATCAAGAAAATTTAGAAGCGGCCATCGAAAACACTCCAGGAGCTCCTATAGATCCTGCTAAATTCCAGGCTATTCCATCAGAAAACATCCAGCAGGTATTGGAAAATTACGCTAACCTCCTGGAAGCCCATGACCACCTTGCAAACCAAGTGAAGGAACTTCAAAAACCACTAGTGCAAACAAATCAGAGATACGGTTAGTGTTGCTACATCACCACAACGAGAAACCTCAACTGATAGTGAGTTACTTGATTTCAGGCAGCAGGTCACTGAATTAAAGATGAAATTACTATAATACGAACGACCCCCATCTCCCCTTGATCAACCTTCTGAAGAAGAGGTAGTCACTATTCCAGTGGAAGAGACCTTCGAGGATAATTATGAACCTCAACCTCTTCCAGGAGGAGGTAGAGTCACAGATGAAGGACAAGACACGTATGAGGAACCCCCTCCCGCATGGATGAAGCAAGTAGAAGAGATGGGTCACACTCACGAAGAGCGCATATCTACTCAGATGCTGACCATGAAAACTATTGAGGAGACAATACTTCAATCCAAATATTTCAAGCACTTCGCTACTAGACGCTTTAACCAGTTCAGAGTTATAGTATAAGCCCTACTTTGTGCTGTTGGTAGACTACAACGCTGAGATTAAACACAAAACCAACAAGTAACCTACTTTCGCAACTCAGTTCGAACTAGAGGACATTCCAGAGGAAGCCCGAAAAGGTGCTATATTCCAACCCATCTGGAGGCAAAAGCTATTGGAGACCTATCCAAAAATGCTACAAACGTGGGACGTTGCCCCCATGCACTTAAAGTATAATCCATGTTATGGGCTAGTGCAACGAAGAAGATCATGGAAAGCATTTGCCATAAAAGTTCAGAACAATGCTAATTGCAAACAATGGCTCAATTACCCTTCCATTGCACCACCAACGGGCACACCAACCGTGGCCTACATGATGGCTACTATCAGACACTGGATGCCGCGACTACAACCCATGACAGATGTCGCTGACCAGATGATGCTAAAGATCTTGGACATGATGCAAATTGTACTCAAGAATTTTCGCAATGTACGTAACATCCAGCCTCCAATCCCGGGCTTTATAAATGGAAATTATGACTTACTCTATGATATGAGTACAACCCCTAGTATTAGAGTCGCTTATGCTTGGCATGCGAGGATTAGATACCTCCCAGATTGCTACAATCAAACATTTGATGATATGTTTACCACTGGGTTTTGGGAATCTCACTCGAAGGTGTTCGCGCCACGCCCAACCCATCTGCTACAACTATTTGCATGCCAACAGACAATGCACTCAGAGCTCTACACCACACCACAACCTGACATTCCGGGCATGGTCAATTGGGATGTGTTGGAGAAACACTCACTAATTGGACATACATTTGAAGGTCAAAGCTTTAGAAGAAAACCACATGCCTATGTGAAGGGACAAATTCACAAGTGTATTATACTTGTAAAGTTAGTTCACTTTAGTTCTAGAAGTTTTTAAAATATCACGGGAATGAGAAAATCTATATAAGTTAGTTTGTATTAACTGACGCGGTGAGAGAAGAGAGGGAAGACAATGAGAGAGTGAGTTAGAACTCATTTTGTATGATTGAAAATAGTCGGGCTTCTCTGCGTGAGAAAGCACTTGTGCATTTCTGAGTTTTCATAGTTATGGAAAGAGTTTATTAATTTTTGTGTATAAGTCTTCTTCTTCCATCTCCAGAGTTTGTCTTGTGTGAAATGATTTCAGAAGTTGAAGTTTTTCAAGCAAGTCGATGCCTGGCATCGAATGTATGTTGAAAGGTTGAGTTTTATGCGGGAAGTAGATGCCTGGCATCGAATCCTAGCTGATAAGCCCTTATCTTCATATCTGACTTTTATCTACTGATGAAGCTTCTTAAAATCATGAGGTTTGTGGAGCAACTCGATGCCTGGCATCGAGTTTCAGCATAAAGTCGATGCCTGGCATCGACTTCCCACATAAAGTGGTCTTGTTCATGTGTGTGTAAAAGAGGCTAATTCTGGTTCTGAAAAAGTGGCTGAAAAAGCTCAAAGTCGATGCCCGGCATCGACTTTTGGTTGCAAGTCGATGCTAGGCATCGAATTTTTATTTTTAGACAGCGAAATTTACTAAAACAGGCAAAATTTCTAGTTTTGGAAGGTCATACAGGGTCATCTTGTGAGGGCCATAACTTGAGTTCTAGAGATCTGTTTCATGCATATGATAGCTTGTTGGAAAGCTCTACTCTTCTAGTTTCAGCCTATAAAAGATCTTGGAGAAATAATATTTGAGCTAAGAGAAATAAGCAAAATACTGAAGGTATGTCATTTTAGTGACTAGAAAAACATGAAGAATCAAAGTTCTTGGTTTCGGCTATCATTTCTCAAAGTTTGGAGTGGCAATGAGTTAATGGTGACCATAGAGGTGTTCTAGTGTCACATTAATTCATTTCTTTTGGTGTTTTACACATCAACAGGATGCCCTTCAACGCGATCTTGTCAAGGGACTCATGATCAGAGAACAGGAGTTAGCCACTGAAATAGTCCAACACTACATTGATCATCCTGTGGAACAAAGGTATGTCAGAGACGACAGATGCTGGGGGGAGAGTGTTGGCATCATACGGGAAGAAGCACGTACGAGCGTACACATAGATCTAGCACTGAGGCAACCCATCCAAATTTTTCCAATCCTTACATTATTTTAAAAAGTGATTCTCATCACTGAAAACCCTTGTAAATACCATTTCACCTTTTGGTAGCTCCATTTTGTGCAAGCCGAGGAGTCCTCAAGCTTGAGGAGCTTTAGAAGTAATTGCCTACCAAGTTTCATATTTTTTAGAGCTCGTTTGAGCCTCCAAACTAGCTTAGGGACCTAATTTTTAACTAGGTCGGACACTAGGTCTGAACAGGACCAAAGCTAGTCAAAAACTATAAATAGAGCTAGAGAGCTCAGTTTGAGGCTAGCTTGTTGTAGTTTTGAACTTGTATGAGAACTTGGTTGTAATAGAAGTGATTCCATTGTCTTGCTCTCTTTGTTCTTGTTGTGTGTGCAAATGTGTGTGTATATGTGTGCATGTTTGTGTGCTTCTCACTCACACACTTGTGCCTTCACTTGCTCGAGGTCTTCACACCATCCTCATGTCTTCCCGGATCGACATTAAAGGAGGTGCTACTCATCACTGAGCTACACATATGTAGTATATGGTTAATTAGAATCTTTTTCAGCCCTCAATTTTGCATGAAAGAAGTACGTTAGTGGTTGATTTTGTAGGTACAACCAAGAGAATATAAGAACTTGCAGTGTTCTATTGATTATACCATGCCGCAAGCATGAGGATTTCTACAAGGGCGTGTAGTGCCCTTTGGTTTCTTTGTATATATTGTTGATATATTTAGGTAGTGATGTGTGTGAACACACAAGGAACACTGGTGCACTTTTTTCTGTCTTTAGGAGGTTTTCCCCCCCGATTTGTATATACATCTATAACCCTAACATGTTATAAATCTTTGTACGTTCTCTTGGTAATACATTCAGTATTGTGTGTTATGCTCCAAGCTTCTTCTTCTTCCTTGTGTTCGTCGCGTGCTTCTGCAAACCTCAACCTCCAACAATTGGTATAAAAGAAGGTCGCTACTTCATCTATGGCATTGTAGACACCCCTCTATCACAGTCTCAAAATTGCACAAAATTTGGTGAGCATACTTAGGGCAATTCAAAATGGCTTCTCTTTTTCATGTCAATATTGCGACCTGAGCTCATTTCAGCCTCCGAGTGCACTATTGCAGTGCCTGTGTAGGCAATTTCATTTTTTTATGCCAAAGATATATACAAGTTTTGGTTTGCTAGTATAAGCACCTTGAAGTCTGCTATATATTTAGCAGAACTTGATAGGTTAGTTCTATTCAGCTTTTTGAGATACAATCATTTTTCTACATCAGGGTATTTTAGTCAGCGACCATGGCTGAAAGCAGTGATGTATTCTATATGTTGGTGTTGAGGGTAAGTTTGATGGTACAAATTACCCATTATGGTCTTATATGATGCATCATGTATTGGTTGCAAAAAGACTATGGAATATTGTGTAGGGTGTTGAAAAATGTCTTATTACACCTGCAAACATAGTTACTGAAGATGGTGATATATTTCAGGTTCCTATTCATGCTGGAGTTTTTGTTGCACCTACTGTAGAGCAACTTCATTGGGATGGCAGGGATGTTTAGGCACATGTATTGATAGCCTTGTCTGTCAAACGTGCCATTCTTCCTCACATTCACTCTTGCAGAACATCAAATGATGCTTGGGATACACTTGCCACTTTATATCAAGCAAGGAATGAGGCTGGTGTTGCTTACCTCCAAAAACAGTTGGAGAGTGAGCACATGAATGAAGGATATTCCATGGATAGTTTTTTGATAAAGATCAAAGATTTGAAGGAGCAGTTGATTTTTGCTGATGAAATCTTGTGCCACTCTAGCACAATGGCAAGTACCAATGTGAGGAGATCCACCTCATAATTTTCAATCTAGGAAGACGTGAGGAGGGTATGAAGATAGTGAGCACGTGAAGTACACAAGTGAGTGAGTGAGAAGCACACAAACATGCACGCACATGCGCACACACGGCAAGATAAAGAGATGGAGTAATGGGATCATTAATTAGCCAAAAACAAGATTAGAAGCTCTTTTATTCACTTCAATTCCCAATTTGCTAACCACAAAAAGGAGCTATCTAGCTCCTTTTATAGTTTTTGACTATCTTGTGGCCCTGTCAAGACTTAGTGTCCGACCTAGTTAAAAAATAGGTTATGGCTATCAGACACTTCTTTGAATATGTTCTTTAATAAAATATATAGTGGCCTAGTCAGTCACAGACTGTAAGTTCGACCGCATTTGTAAGACCTATCGCTCGCACCCCTCCTCGGCTGTCTCCAAGGCTTACGACTAAGGCGGCGACCAAGGCATAGACCTTGGCATACCTTGTCATCCGAGTCACCGAAGTCACCATTGGTGCCATTGGCTGGGCGCGAGGGAGGACCTCAACGATCAAGGAAGATAGAGGTTCCCGGTACTTCCCGGGAGGTCACCCATCCCAGTACTGTTCCCCCCAGATCTCACTTAACCGTGGCAATCTCTTGCCACTAAGCTACACTCTTGTGGTGTCTGAAGAAGGGGAAAGATTAAGGTTGACATTACGTTGAACATGTTTTGGTCTTTGCTTTCAAAGCCTTTTTTTGAAGCATTTTTTTGGAGCCATTTTGGAGTACTTTTGCACATAGTTCTCTTCACACAGGTCCAAGAACATCAAGAAGAGTGTTCTTTGTACTTCTCCGACAATAAATATCAACATTTGGGGATGTGTTTTCAGCCACACTCATAAAACTACAGGTTTCTCAAAAGGTTTTCAGTTTTGGTGGGAGCAGTTGCTGCAAATTTATGCAGGTTTTTTGAGCTTAAAACATCAAAGTTAATAGACACTTGCAGGTGTTGTTGGCTAGTTTTTGGGCTGTGTGTTCAACCTTTTAGTGTCATTTTACTGCATATATTTAGCACATACACACCATGTACGCTTCTGTGGATATCGCTTATGTACGTCCGTATGGTCATTGATATGGCGGTTATGTTTTTGCATAAAGCCTTTTACGTTTGATAAAGAGGGTCATGGTGAGGTTTTCTTAACTGGGAGACACCTAGATGTCGGGGTCTCTTCGGTGATGCAGGTGGAAGACTTACCCAACCTTGCCATAGGAGATGTATGATAGTTGTTCATAGGTGCTCGATAAGCCTAGTTGGCTTCTGTTGGGTAATTGATTATATGTAGCAGAGTGAGTGATTCACTATACAGGAAAACATGTTAGTACTTGCAGTTTTATGATATTTTGACACTAGCCATATGCTCATTTTGCAGAGGATACTCTGGCAAAATTTTACAGATTTATGGTTTAGCCAACTATACAGTGGTCGATTTACTCCTTGATACACTAATTCGTTGGTGTTTGGACCGTTCTAGCTCCATTATCATTCTATCCCGTTCTCTACCATCATGGCAACAGAGGTCTCAGGCACATTTGGTGGATCAAGGTCTAGTGCCAGTGTTCCAAAAAGGAGCTATAACTTGCAGGGAAAAAACCATTTTGAGATCCGAAAATTTGATGGCACAAACTTTGCTCTATGGAAGAATAAGATTAAAGATGTGTTGATTCAAAGGAGGCAATGGAAGCTAGTAAATGGGATTTCAAAGAAGCTTGCTAACATGGATGAAGATGATTGGGATGAGTTAGATGAAATGGCCAGGTCTACCATTCGTTTGCACTTGGCAGATAATGTTTAGTTTATAGTATTAGACTGTGAAAGTGCAGAGGAGCTTTGGAAAGTTGGCTCACTTTATCCTTTATTTGTATCACTGAAAGAACACTTGTTAGTTGTTACTAAACAACCTATCGCTTGTATTTGGCATTGTCGTTTGGGCCATATATCTCGTAGTGGAATGGAAAATCTTTCTCGTTCTGGCTACTTACATGTGCGATCTTTCTCAGATTTTTCATTTTGTAAGCATTGTCAATATGGAAAGCAAACCAAAAATGTGCATAGAATGCACATTGACTCTTCAATTAAGCCTTTAGATCTCATCCATACAGATGTGTGTGGTCCTATGCCCACTAGGTCCTTAGGTGGTTCTCTTTACTTTGTCACTTTCATAGATGATGCTACTAGAAAAGTCTGGGTATATCATATCAAATCGAAGGATGAGGTATTCCCTACTTTCAAAAAAATGGCTTGCTTCAGTTGAGATTGAAAAAGGAACTAAGCTTAAGGCTTTATGTTCAGATAATGTGGGTGAGTATACCTCACATGAATTCAGCCTTTTTTGTCAGTCTAGAGGGATTCGTAGAGAGTTTACAGATCCTTATACCCCAATACAGAATGGTGTAGCTGAAAGGATGAATAGAACTATTCAAGATAGAGTAGTTTCTATGTTGCATCATGCAAACCTCTCACAAGGCTTTTGGGCAGAAGCAGTATTGACTACAGTTCATGTGATTAACCTTTCACCTAGTACTGCCAAAGGTCTGAAAGTGGCACAAGAGTTATGGACAGGGAAGCCACCATATTATGATCATCTTCGAGTTTTTGGGTGTGAAGCATATGTTCATATACCCAAGAATCTTAGACAAAAGTTGGACCATAAGTCAAAGAAATGCATTTTTATAGATATGGTCGAGAAGGACAATTTGGATATCGCTTATGGGATCCTGAAACACAGTCAGTGAACAAAAGTAGTGATGTCATTTTCAACGAATCTAAGATGCATAAACAACCCATTAAGGAGGTTGAAGTGAGAAGAGTGGTGTTTGAGGATACTAGTCCTCTAGTTAGCATGCATAAAGATGTTGCACATAGGGATATTCAAAAGAATGTCCATTCAGATCAGTCTGCACATATTCCTGTTCATCAACCATTGAGATGTTCTGCGCGTGTCTCACATCCACCTGATAGATATGTTCTAGGTTTAGATTTTGTTATGCTAACAGATGCCGGTGAGCCTTCTTGCTACAAAGAGGCTATGCAGATAGAGGATCATGTCAAGTGGGAGCATGCCATGAAGAGTGAGTTGGATTCTATTCACAAGAATGGTACTTGGGATTTAGTACCTTTTCCAAAGGGCAAGAAAGCTTTATCATGTAAATGGGTATATAAGCTGAAATTCACATTAGATAGTGCTTCTCCAAAGTATAAAGCAAGACTTGTTGCAAAGGGTTTTAAGCAACAACATGGTGTTGATTTCGAGGAAATCTTCTCTCCAGTGGTCAAGATGACTACCCTATGCATGTTGCTTGGATTCATTGCAACAGAGGACTTAGAGCTAGTCCAAATGGATGTGAAAACTGCTTTCTTGCATGGAGATCTTACAGATGAGATCTATATGGAACAACCAGAGGGTTATGTAGTTCCTGGCAAGGAAAGTCTAGTTTGTAAGCTCAAGAAGAGCTTGTATGGACTTAAACAGTCCCTTAGACAATGGTACCAAAAGTTTGATGCTTTTATGAAGTCTCAAGCCTATTCTAGAAGCGATGAGAATCATTGTCTCTACCCAAAGAGATGCTCAGATGGCAACTTGATATGTTTGATACTTTATGTCGATGATATGTTGATTGCTGGGAAGTCCTCTTATGACTTATCAATTCTCAAAAAGAATTTGAGTCAGACATTTGATATGAAGGATTTGGGGGATGCCAAAGATATTCTTGGCCTGCACATTACTCGTGATAGGAGTAAAAGATGCATATACTTGTCTCAAAGTGAGTACATATGCAAAGTACTTCACAGATTCAATATGCAAGGCGGAAAGGCATTAAATACACCTTTACCCACATATGTGAAATTGAGCAAGGATGATTGCCCCAAATCAGATGAGGAAAAGGAATTCATGACCAAAATTCCCTATCAATCTGTTGTTGGTAGTCTCATGTATGCTATGCTAGCTATGAGACCAGACATTGCATTTGTAGTGGGAGTTGTGAGCAAATATATGTTTAATCTTGGAAAGAAACATTGGGAAGCAATCAAGATGATTTTGAGATATCTGAGTGGCACTAAGGACAAGTGTCTATGCTTAGGTAGAGGGAAAACATCCATTATTGGTTACACAGATTCTGACTATGCTGGTTGTGTAGACAATTGTAAGTCTACATCAGGGTACATTTTTCACTTTGCTAGAGGTGCTATCTCTTGGAGATCTCGTCCTCAAGAATGTATAGCTGTTTCCACCATAGAAGCAGAGTATGTTGCAGCAAGTGAGGCATGTAAGGAAGCATTGTGGATTTCTCGCCTTGCTTGTGATATGGGTTTACCTCAGCATGTACCTCGTTTGCTCAGTGATATTCAGAGTGCCATTGCTTTGGCTAAGAATCCGGTCTATCATGCAAAGACCAAGCACATTGAGGTGAGGTATCACTTCATAAGAGATTGCTTAGCCATTGAGCACATTATTCTTGAGAAGGTTCACACTCAAGATAATGCTGTAGATGCTTTGACTAAAGCTCTACCACATGATAGCTTTCGACACTATTGTCCCTTGATGGGGGTTACTTGATTCATGATCTTACACAGTCACTTGTATACTGTGCAACATGCCATCAGGTGGGAGGTATAGTTTGTATATTTACACTCAGGTATTCTTTATCATTCTTTATTTTTTTCTCCCATGATTACTTTGGCCATATTGGCCTTTAGTGGGAGATTGTTATCATTAGTGTCCATGTGAAAGGCCAAATGGCTACCGGACACTTCTTTGTATATGTTCTTTAATAAAACATATAGTGGCCTGATCAATCATAGACTGTAAGTTCGACCGCATTTGTAAGCATGTAGATGATGTGCTTTTGATCATGTTTTTTTATGTTGATGGTATGATGCTCATTGGTCCTAATAAGAAGCATATTGTTGAGATTACAGCTAATTTGCATGCCTCTTTTGAGATGTCAGATTTGGGGCATGTGCATCATTATATGGGTATATAATTTATGCAAATTGATGGGGAGGGATTTGTTGATATATTTTGGGTAGTGATGTGTGTGAACACAGTTAGGACCGTTGGGGCACTTTTTTCCCTCTTTATGATGATTTTTTCCCTTGGCTTCTATATACATCTATAACCCTAATGGGTCACTTGTCTTTGTACATTCATTTGGTTATACATTTATTATTGTGTTGTTATCCAAGATTCTTCTTCTTCCTTGTGTTGTTCTTGTGCTTTTCCAAACCTCAAACTCCAAACATATTCCAAATTTAGAGAATATCTTCAAAATTGATACATAGAACTTAAGTACTATTGCCTATGAATTAGGGCTTACTAAAAAACTACTTGCAAGTGTCTTATCTCTTTTACTTTTCCTATTTATTCTTAAGGAGTTTTATTTACAAATGTCTTAACCTTTAGAAAAGTTCTAGATAACTTGGATAATTGCCATCATCTCCAAGTTTAACTTATGGGTTACTCTAAACCCTCTTGGAAATTTACTTTATGGTTCACTCTCAAACCCTCTTGGAACAAGAGCACATCTTACCCTCTTGGAACAAGACAACATCTTACCCTCTTGGAAGTTTACTTTATGGTTTTCACAAAATTTCTTGGAATACGTACAACACTTAAAAGATACTTATTTTCATGGATGTTGTTGCAGTTCAACGCTTAATTAAAGATTTAGTAGTTGACAGACAAGTAAGACAAGGTGTCCAAGATGAAGCAAATGAGTGTAAAGGGCTCATAATTTTTTTTGGGGAATCCCCATACTTTTTTTAATATTCCCACTTAGCTTAGAGTCCTCAATTTTTACTAATGTAATTGAATTTTTTATTTCCTAGCAGTCTAAGAGAGCTCACTAACGTAAATATCTCAATTACCATAGGTAAGATAGCTCAATAAATCGGTTGGAATATCTCTAAAAGGATTTTAGAACCATTATTAACTAGAGTGGCCACTTTTGGGTGTGGACAAGGCCAATCAGTTTTGTATAAAGCTCAACTAAAGCTGAGTGTTGTAAAATTTTGCCATTTGGTGATTACAAAGCTTTGGAACTCTCATAATTCTTTCTTCACATACACTTTTCTCTTTTCTCCTTGCTCCATGGAGGTGGATATGGTGAGAAATGAGTGTCATAAGGGGGTATGTAGGCTTCGAGAGATTTTTTTCAATGAGTTTCATGGGTGTGTGATGAGCTTTGGTGTGAGGTAAGGGTGATTCCCTAAAAGTTTTGAAGCACTTTTTCCATGTGTATATTGTCTACTTTGTAGGTTTGAGTATATTACCATGTAGAATAGTAAATTCTACATGTTTTGATATATGACAAGCGAGAGTATCTCTAACGCGCATGGAGATATCGCTTCCATAAGTTTTGAAGAACTTTCAAATCTGATTCCTCTTTTTTTTTTCATTTCTCTCTCCTCCATAGCTTTCTATCTTGGTTTTCATGCCTTGACTGGTCAGAATGATAATTTCAAGGTGTTTCAATTGCCCACTACAGCTACAATGGGAAAATGTTTTTGGCACCTTGCTAGGGAATTTTCACTAAGTTACTGCTAGAGAACTTTTGGAGTTTAAGAATGAAGATTCAATGCCCGTTAAGGTGATTGAAGAGCAAGGATTGCTCAAGAATTCACTATTTGCCAAGGTAAATTGTCTTTTTCTTCTTTAAAGCCATCAATTTTAGCATTTTTTGAGCTCTTGTGAGCTTGAGGAGTGGATTGGTGAAGCTTTAGAGCAAGCTAGAGAGATTTTGGAAGCAAAAGGAGGCACCATAGTGTTTCAAACTTCAAAAACAAAGGTAGAAGTACTTTTTAATTGTTGTTTTGGCTACAAATGGCTCTCATTTGTAAGGAAGAGTGAGAGAGAGAGAGATCCATAGTAGAGATAGAGGAGAGACAAAATCTTGAATTACTTGCTCCTTTTTGTGTAGTATTCCAAATTGCTTGATATTTCATAGAAGACATCTTTGGGGTAAGATAAACTTCTATGAAAGTTTCATAGCTAAAGGAGGTGTGTGGGGTGAGTAGTGAGCTTCAAACATTTGAAGTAGGTCATTTTTTAAAGAAGGGTGAAAAAAAGAAAATCACATTTGGCATCTAGATCCTTAAAAATCTAGGAAAGCACTCATCAAAAACCAAAAATGTGACAAAAAGCAAGAAGTATAAGGTCCGTCATCATCTTCATCCGTAGGACATCGTTTAGCAGTAGCCATTGAAATTTCCAAGGGGCATCATGACATCAAAGGTGCGGGACATCGTGATTGGTTTGAGTGGCATCACGATTGCTCCAAGCCATCGAGACATCATGATTGCTCCAAAAAGTTGCAAATTGGGACATCACGATTTCCTATATTCGATGCCCTCGTACATAATTTTCTTGGGCCATCGACATCATTTGGAGGAGGAACCACCATTTTTTTCATGAGACATCACCATAATTGTGCAAAGGAGTTCCTTATTACTACTAGACATCATGATTTCTCATGACACCCGAGGCCTCTCAATTTCCCAAGGCCATCAAGATTGCCCTGAGACATTGTGATCTCCTAGGGAAATCATGAAGATTTAGAAATCATATTTTTCTTGATATTTTTTTCAGAATCTTTGGACGTTTCTAATCCTTATTCTCTTATCTATAAGGTTGTGGGGTCAAACGTAGTGTGCAATGTGTTGAAATAGAAAAAATCACAAATTATTAGGGTTTTCAGAGGCTGTTTTGCATTACTAAGTACCTCTCAGGGACTTCAAATCACAAATAGATAGTCCCTGGTCAATTGCACTCCTAAAGAAATGATTGACACATACTTTGGGCACCTAAAACATCACAAACACAAAATTGGGCACAAAAGCCCTAAAAATTTTGTAACTTACAAACGAACACACCAAATGACTTGAAAATTGAAGTATGCACTTAAGGTCAAGACATACACTAGGGTGTAGAGTCAAATCTATGTGTAGACTCTCTTCGGAGGATAGTACAACTGAAGTGCCTACTAGGTCTTTACTTTCAATGAGTTGTGGTAAGAGTATCCCAAGCATCTTTGGGTATTTTGTTACACTTATGTGTCCCTGAAGTAGCTTTGATGTGAACCATTCCCTATACATGGGTAGTTTTTACTCTAGTGATGGCTAGAGGTTTTTTCCCTATGTACCCACATATAAAATGACATAATCATATGTGGTGGTACTTTGTACTTAGGGATTCACTTATGGCTCTCACTTAACTCATTCTCAAATTAATGATCATCCATTGATAGAGGGATTTATAGCCATCGTCCATCTTTGTGCTTTAATCTCCTTTTCAATCTTTTGTGTACTTCTATTCATGCTTTCTCAGTCACTCACACATCGAATAGTGGTATCAGAGTATTGTTTGTTTCTCAATATCACCGTGTGCACATTTAACACTGCAAATTGGTTTTGGAGCATAGAAATAAGAACTTCAACACTCAAAGAACATTTTTACTAGTGTGATGGGGGTTTACCCCCATTTCAAATCCATTTGTGGAGTCAAATTTTTCATGAGAGTTACAATTTGTGAGTTGCATTTCAACTTTGTTGAAGTTGATATCTTGTTACTTTTGAGTTCTTTGGTGCAATGAAAATCAACAATGACTTTCTTGGCATGCTTCAAGATGAAGATAAGCTTGATGGGACCAGCTTTCCAATGTGTTCTTACATGATCACGAAGCATGTTCTTGTTGCAATGCAACTATGGAACATAGTGATAGATGTCAAAAAGTGACCCCGCGATTCTTCTACTATGCAACCTATTGTCATAGGTCCATGATCTTCTTCAAGTATAATGACTAGACCTTCTCCATATATACAAGAGAAACTTAGATAGGATGGAAAGGATGCTCAAGCTCATGCATTGATTTCCCATTCTATGAAGCGGCATATTGTTCCACACATCCGGTCATGCACTACTTCAAGACAAGCTTGGGATACACTTGCTTCTTTGTATGCCATTCTTAATGAAGCACATGTAGTTTACTTGAGAAAGAAACTTGAAGATGTATGTATGACTAAAAATGATCCAATGGATGTATATCTTACACAAATAAAGTAATTGAAAGAGAAATTGGTTCCCAACATCAAGGGTTCATGATGTGACACTAGAGGTGTCATGGAATGGAAGAACCCTAGAACTTTCATATCTAAATATTTTTGGATGTGTGTCCTATACACATGTCCCATAAGAGCTAAGACCTAAGCATGATACTAGGGAACAAAGATACATGTCATTTTTCTTGATTTTCTCATTAAAATCAGCCATGGTTTGGATTTTCTTGTCTTCTAATTCATGCTACTTTGAGTCGTTCAAAAATTCTCAGAGCAACGCATGTCACATTTTGAGAGTTTTTCTTTAAAATTAGATCATGATAGCTTTTGATTGTCTTCACTCCCTATCTACTTTGAGTAGTGCACTTGATATGCAACTCCAATGGGGCTTTGACAATCGCTTCAAATCCTTCCCTTGAACCCTTTGAGCTATTCACTCTCAAATAGAGGTATACTATTATGCAGAGTTCTTAGAGATCACTGAGGAAATTTCTTTGATAATCAAGGATATATAATGAATCTTATAACCTCTTTCAAAATGAGTATCATGTTTTCAACAAATTAAAACTACAAAGAAAACAAGGTGGAAAAACAAAAACCAAGGGGGTTCTTTCCTCACGGCCACAAAGTTAGTATTGTGTTTGGTACAAGTAGGGAGAGCTTATGGGTCCATGTTGATGACTTCACTTCCCTTTTACATGGAAAAACTAAAATTATACATAAATTTAGGATCTAATTACCAAACAGTAGTTTTAAATTTTATCATTCAACAAATAGATATACCTTCCTTGAGTTGCTTGGTATGATTTTTTCTGACTAGTAACTATTGGGAATTTGATAAAACTAAAAAACGCCTAACCTTGGAGACTAATGTCAAAGATTTTTTGTCTCTCTCCTCTCTTAATTGGCGACTAATGTTAAAAGAGTTTTCCTCGGTCTCCTCTTTGTATTGGAGACTAATGTTAAAAGAGTAGATGTATATTTGTACACACACATATATACATACACACACATACATACACACACACACACACACACATATATATATATATATATATATATATATATATATATATATATATATATATATATATATATATATATATATATATATATATATATATATATATATATATATATGTGTGTGTGTGTGTGTGTGTGTGTGTGTGTGTTTGTGTGTGTTGATATATTTTACTAGTGATGTGTGTGAACACACATAGGACTCTCATAGCACTTTTTTCCCTCTTTAGGTGGGTTTCCCCCCGGCTTGTATATATGGCTATAACCCAAATAGGTCACGTATCATTGTACATTCACTTAGTAATCAATTCAGTGTTGTGTTATGCTCCAAACTTCTTGTTCTTCCTTGTGCTATTTGTGTGTTTGTGTAGACCTCGAACTCCAACAATTGGTATTAGAGTAAGTCGTTGCTTCATCTAGGGCATCCTCAAAACCCCTCTTGTCATAGTCTCAAAATCACACCAAAATTGGTGAGTATACTCAAGGTGATTAGGAGTTCAAAATGACTTCTCTATCTAGCATGAAAATTTCAATCTGAGCTCATTTCGATTTCTGAATGCATTATTGCAGTGCCTATGCAAGAAATTTCATCCGTTTGTGCCAAATATATATATAGGTTTTGGTTCACTAGTACAAGTGCCTCAAAATTTGACTTCTCTATCTAGCATCAAAATTTCAACCTGAGCTCATTTCAATTTTTGAATGCACTATTGCAGTGCCTATGCAAGAAATTTCATCCTTTTGTGCCAAATATATATATAGGTTTTGGTTCACTAGTAAAAATGCCTCAAAGTTTGCTACAAGTTTAACAGAGTTGGATAGGGTGATTTTGTTTAGCTAATCATTTTTCTACATCAAGGTATGTAGTCAATGGTCATGGCTAAAAGCAATGATGTATTCCATATGTTGTCTATTTAGGTCAAATTGGATGGTACCAATTACCCATTATGGGCATATATGATGTGTCATATATTGGTAGCAAAAGGATTGTGGAATATTGTGCAAGGCATCGAAAAATACCCTACCACACCTACAAATAGAGTTATCAAAGGTGATGCAGATGGTGTTGAAGATGATGACCTTCGAATTCCTATTCCTACTTCAACTCCTAATGCACCGATTACAGAGCAAATTTGTTGGGATGGCAGAGATGCTTAGACACATGCATTGATAGCCTTGTTTGTCAAACGTGTCACCATCCCTCATATTTACTTTTGCAAAACGAAAAAATATTCTTGGGATACACTTACCACTTTATACCATGCAAGAAATGAGGCTCGTGTTGCTTACCTCTGACAACATTTGGAGAGTGAGCATATGAATGAAGGAGATTCTATAGGAAATTTCTTGACAAAGATCAAAGATTTGAAGGAATAGTTGATTTCTGTTGATGAAGTCTTACCAGATAGTTCACTTGTGTAGAGTGTTCTAAATGGTCTTCTAGATTCATATCAAAGTTTTGATTCTACTCTTTTATTGATAATGAAAGGCAATCCAAATGCCTTAACCTTTGAGGAGTTAGTCTCTATTTTGTTGGAGGAAGATCAGTCTCGGTAGAACATGTCTATTATGCATGTTGTAAATCAAGCTTGCTTAGCTAATTAGAAGGGCAAGGGTAAATGTATCTCATCTACTAGTAACCAAAAATTTGCTAATGTTGCACATTCAAAGAAGTGTGCTTTAAACAATTTTTGGTTATGGCTGAAAGTATGTCAATATGTAAATTGGACACCCTCTGTTTTGGCTAAGCAGGATAAAACATAAGGGTAGAGTGCCATATACACCTCAACAGAATGGAGTTGTAGAAAGAAAGGACAGGTCTCCCATGGAGATGGCGAGGTGTATGGTCAAAAGCCAAGGTTTACCATATAGCTTCTGCCAGGAGGCTATTATGTCTGCAACATGTGTACTTAAGAGGTGTCCCACTAAAGCACTATAATCTATCACTCCATATGAAGCTTGCCATGGTTGCAAGCCATTTGTTTCTCATCAGGGTATCTGTGCTTGTTTGACATATGCATCAGATCCCGAACAACAATGTAGGAAATACGATGATAAAGTAGTGAAGTGTATTTTTCTTGGGTATAGTTATGAAAGCAAAGGCCATCATATATATCATCCATAGACTAAATGCATTTTGGTTAGCCATGATGTTGCTTTTTTGGAGGATGCAATTTACCCAATATTGTGATGTACTAAGGAGACATCAATTAGCTCCAAAGATGTGTATGAAAGTTTGCTGCCTATTTTTAGAGGTGAACAATCAAGTTTTGGTTCAAATGAGGTGATTTTTCAGCCCTTTAGAGGTTCCACTTGATGATGCAGATCATCCCGTTTTTTATCTAGATTTACATGATGCACTTGTTGATGAGAGACCCGATATAGAGGAGGCAAAAACTATGCCTAAATGGCTTGTGTTGATTTTAAGAGATAGCAAATTAGATTCAGCTCTATCATACCATACTCGTTCATGCTCTCATAGTGCTTCCTTTGCATTAGATTGCTATGCAATGGCTGCCCCTAGTCTTTGTGATGAGAATGAGCCTATTTCTTTTGATGAAGCTCAAAATTAAAAAAATTGGATGGCTGCTATGTAATTAGAATATGATGCTATTACAAAGAACGTTGCATGATCTTTATGTGATTTGCCTCCTAACAAAAATGTTATTGGCACTAAATGAGTATACAAGCTGAAACATAAGCCTGATAGAACAGTTGATAGGTATTAGGTTAGGCTTGTTGCAAAAGGTTATGCTGAAGAGAAAGGCATTGATTTTGATGAGTCCTTTGCACCTAGTTGCAGAATGGCCACCATTCATAGCATCTGTGCACTTTTGACTCACCATGGTTGGAATGTACATCAATTGGACATAAAATTGTGTTTTTCAATAATGACTTACATGAAGAAGTGTATGTATTTCAACATCATGGTTTTGTGCAGAAAGGGCATAAAAAAGGGTCTACAGGATAAAAAAGGCATTATATGATATGAAGCAAGCACCATGTGCTTGGTATGAAAAGATTCATGCCTACTTGATTGCACATGGTTTTGAGAATAGTCACTGGAGAGCACCTTATATGTTAAGCATGTAGATGATGTACTTCTAATCATTGTTATGTATGTTGATGATATGTTGCTCACTGGTCCTAATGAGAAGCATATTGATGAATTTAAGGCTAATTTGCATGCCTCTTTTGAGATTTCATATGTGGGGCATTTGCATCACTATTTGGGCAGTTAGTTTATGCAATTTGATGGGGGAATAGCTTTGTGACAAAAAAGAATCAACACATTATTGCAGTGTGAAGATTGAAAAATATTCCCACTCCTATGGAAAAAAGTTTTTGATTGAGTATTTATGATGCGAGAGATGCATTCGATGCTCTTCTCTATCAGCATGCTATTGGATGCTTCATTTACTTATGCACAACTTCGCATGATATTCAATTTGTTGTCTCTCAAATGAGCAAGTTTATGCATTGTCCAGATGTCAAAAAATGGTAGGTACTTAGGCACTATCTTTCACCAATTGAGTGGTATCATCTACTTAGGTTGTTTTATCCCAAGGGGAGATCATTAACCCTAGATTTACGTGCTTTTCTAACTCAGACTGTGTTGGTTGCTATGACACTCGTGTGTCCACTTGTGGTTTTTTCTTCATGTGTGGTAGCTCATGCATATCTTGGTTGAGCAAGAGTAGCCTACTCTAGCCACTTCTAGTTGTGAGGCTGAGAAGCTTTTAAAATGACTATTGAGTGTGTGTGGCTCAGACACCTTTTGGTGCATTTGTGTGTTGGTCAGCCTTCTGCCACCACCATCTTCACTGATAGTCTAAGCACATTAGAAATTGCAAGGAACCCTGTGTTTCATGCTCACACAAAGCACATTGAGGTGCATTATAATTATGTCAGAGAGATTCTCTTTTTAGTTTGGCATATGTGCCCACACAGAATAACATTGCAAAACTTTTCACAAAGGATCTAGATAGGGAGAAGTTTGAAGCTTTCCACAAAGCTTTGGGATTACTTCCTTTTGTGGATTGGTCTTTGTCCACATAGCTTGGCACTACGTTATACATGAGTGCCAACTCTTGTTCACCGCATCACTCCCATAGGGGATTTTTTTGATATATTTTGGTAGTGATGTTTGTGAACACACTTAGAACTGTCAGAACACATTTTCCGCTATTTAGGAGGTTTCTTTCCCCTAGCTTGTATATATGCCTATAACCATAATGGGTCGCTTATGTTTGTTCATTGACTTGGTAATTAATTCAGTGTTGTGTTATGCTCCAAGCTTCTTCTTTTTCCTTGTGCTGCTCGTGTGCTTGCTCAGACCTCAAACTCCAATAACATACATACATATGCATATTATATACACACGCACACACACGCACGCATGCGCACACACACACACACACACACACACACACACACATATATATATATATATATATATATATATATATATATATATATATATATATATATATATATATATATATATATATATATATATATATATTCATTGGCATGTTTGGAATAGTCATTCACTATCTATCTTAAACTACTCATACCTTGAGATTAACGACATTTAAGCTTTTCAATGTGAAAATATAAGAGATCCCTTAGCGTTACTTTAATGTATGCTTGGGGAGAAAAGTACAAGGATTTCGATTTTTTAGATGCTTCCAAGTGAGGAGAAAGGTTGTGAGGATTAATATCTTAATATTCACTAAATGCTACAATAAGGAAACTATAATTCTTTCAATTGATTCTTCTAGTTGACTATAACATTCATAACTTACGCTTTGTAATAGCGTGCATGTCGTACAAAAGACATTCTCCCTTGTTATTATTTTGGTGAAGCTGAACAAATCCTTCACTCGCTCAATGTTTGAATAATAGGATATTTTAATTCTTGAAGTATTTGTTGTTAGTTTGCGAGTCTATGGAGGGATGTGCAGAATGCAGGATGGGAGTTTACTACTATATGCAATTATGACCCATCTTCTCATAAGCAATGTATGTCTGTAGAGGCCTCAAATGTTTCATACTTTGATAGTGGGAAACCAAACATATTACCTCCAAGCACAATTTCTTCAGTTCACTTGAGCCTACCCCTACAAGGAATACTATCACATTGTGAATGATTTAGTGTGTGTAGTTATCTCATCAAAGATTCTCACACTATCTTAGATGCAAAGCTTTGGTGTGCACACTTTGATCATCTTAATTATGCTAGTTTGCTATGCATGCATAAATCTAATATGGTTTTCTCTTTGCCCAAAATTGTGGAACCTTGTAAAAATATATGTGAAGGCTGTATTTTGGGAAAAATGCAGTGTTCTTCCTTCTCTAAAGATGGTTTAGTTAGAGCTACTCATAAATTGCAACTCTTTCATAGTGATGTTTGTGCTCCTATTCAGACACCTTCTTTTGGGAACTACCTTTACTTTGTGAAATTCATTGATGATTATTCCAGGCTTGCATGGGTTTATCCATTGAAAGAAAAGTCCGAAGTGTTTCTGTGCTTCAAATAGTTTTTGGTTATGGCTAAAAATCTGTTAGCATGTCAATTGGGCTGCCTCCATTATGATCGAGGGGGGGAATACATGTCTTTTTATTTTAATGCATTTTTGGCTAAGCGTGGGATAAAACATAAGTATATAGTGCCATATACACCTCAACAAAGTGGAGTTTTAGAAAGAATGAACAGGTCTCTCATGGAGATGGCGAGGTGTATGGTCAAAAGTCAGGGTTTACCACATAGCTTCTAGCTTGAGGCTGTTATGTGTGCAACATATGTACTTACGGGTGTCCCACCAAAGCACTGCAATCTATCACTCCATATGAGGCTTCGCATGGTTGCAAGACATTTGTTGCTCCTTCCTTTCTTTGGTTGTCTGGCATATGCATTAGTGCATGAACAACAACATAGGAAATTGGATGATAAAGGAGTGAAGTATATTTTTCTTAGGTACACTTTTGAAAGCAAAGACTACTATTTGTATCATCCATATATTAAATGCATTTTGGTTAGCCGTGATGTTGTTTTTGTGGAAGATGCAATTCAGTCATTATTTTCATGTACTAAGGAGACATGAGTTAGCTCCAAAGATGTGTATGACACTTTGTTGCCTCTTTCTATAGGTAGGCAATCAAGTGCTAGTCCAAATGAGGCAATTTCTCAGCCTTTAGATGCTCCCCATTTTTGATGTAGATCATCCCATTTCTAATGCAAATTTACTTGATGCACTTGTTGATGAGAGAACTAATATAGAGGAGGCAAAAATTATGCCTAAATGGCTTGTGCAAACTTTGAGAGATAAAAAATTAGATGCACCTCTATCATATCATACTCATTCACACTCTCAAAGTGCTTTCTTTACATCAGATTGCTATGCAATGAGTTTGAGCCTGTTTCTTTTGATGAAGCACAAAATTAAAAAAAGTGGATGGCTACTATGCAATCATAATATGATGCTATTATGAAGAATGGTACCTAGACTTTATGTGATTTGCTTCTTGGCAAAAATTCTATTGCCACTAAATGGGTATACAAGCTGAAATATAAGCTTGATGGAACAATTGATAGGTATAAGGCTAGGCTTGTCGCAAAATGTTATGCTCAAGAGAAAGACATTGATTTTGTGAGATGTTTGCACCCAATTGCCAAATGACCACTGTTCGTAGCATCTGTGCACTTGCAGCTCATCATGGTTGGAATGTACATCAGTTGGACATTTGAACTACATTTTTGAATGCTGACTTACATGAAGAAGTGTATGTATTTCAAGCTCGTGTTTTTGTGTAGAAAGGGCATGAAAACAAAGTGTGCAGGTTGAAAAAGGCACTATATGATTTGAAGCAAGCATCATGTGCTTGGTATGAAAAGATACATGCATACTTGATTGCACATGGTTTTTAGAACAATCTAACTAAGCACACCTTATATGTTAAGCATGCAAATGATGTACCTCTGATCATTGTTGTGTATCTTGATGACATGCTGCTCACTAGTCCTAATGAGAAGCATATTGCTGAATTTAAGGCTAATTTGCATGCCCCTTTTGTGATGTCAGATTTGGGGCATTCACATCACTATTCAAGCATTCATTTTATGCAAGTTGTTGGTGGAATAGATTTGTGTCAAATGAAATATATTGAAACATTATTGTAATGTTTTCGCCTTGAAGATTGCAAACCTATTGCAACTCCTATGGAAAGAGGCCTATGGTTGAGTCTTCATGATGCTTGAGATGCATTTGATGATGCCCTCTATTAGCAAGTTGTTGGATGCTTGATTTACTTATGCATAGCTCAACCTGATATTCAGTTTGCTATCTCTCAGATGAGTAGGTTCATGCATTGCCCATGTGTCAAGCATTGGCAAGTGGTTAAGCACATCTTTCACTACTTGAGTGGTACCTGGCTACTTGGGGGGATCATTACTACCAGATTTACATGCTTTTTTTGACTTAGACTAGGTTGGTTGCTATGACACTCATGTGTCCACTAGTGGTTTTTTCTTCATGCTTTGTAGCTCATGCATATCTTGGTTGAGAAAGAAGAAACCTACTATGGACATTTCTAGTTGTTTAGCTGAGTATAGGGAATCTTTCATAGTGACTGTTGAGTGTGCATGGCTCAGATGCCTTTTTGCTAATTTGGGTGTTGTTCACTCTTTTACCACCACCATCTTCACTAAGAGTCTAAGAGCATTGGTAGTTATGAGGAACCCTATGTTCCATTCTCACACAAGGCACATGGGTGCATTATCATTACATCAAGGAGAGTTTATATGATGGAAAGATATGTTTGGCATATGTGCCCACATAGGATAACATTGTAGACCTTTTCACAAAGGCTCTGCCTTGGGAGAAGATTGAAGCTTTCCGCAGAGCTTTGGGCTTACTTCCTTTTGTGGATTGATCTCTATCCACATAGCTTGGCACTACCTTATACATGAGTGCTAGCTGCTTGTTCACCGCATCACTCCCAAGGGGGATTGGTTGATATATTTCGGTAGTGATGTGTGTGAACACACTTAAGACTCCAATGACACTTTTTTCCCTATTTAGGAGTTCTTTTTCCCAGCTTGTATATATGCCTATAACCCTAACATGTCACTTATCTTTCTACATTCACTTGTTAATTAGTTCAATTTTGTGTTTTGCTCCAAGCTTCTTCTTCTTCCTTGTGTTGCTTGCATGCTTGCGCAGACCTTGAACTCCAACTATATATGTATGTATATACACACACACA
>CM035407.1:153239568-153432068 GCA_020310875.1 Ceratopteris richardii
TTTATACATACACACACATACATGCACATTTTTACACACACATACACATGCATGCAGTTACACACATATAATGAATACACATAGACACATACACATACTCACATACACGTACACATACTCACATACACATACACATGCAAAATCATATGTACACACACATAGACTCATATAATCATATTTACATGCATATATACATATACACATGCATATATACACACACACACAACACATGCATATGCACATATAGATACACATACATACACAACACATGCATACGCATAAATAAATAAATAAATAAATAAATAAATAAATCCTATTTCAAAAATCTTGGGTTTTAAAACCCCTAATTTAAAAACTCTAATTCAACCTTTTAGCCATATGTTTGAAGTATATGTACACATTGCATCTATTCCTCTGACGTCCTACTAGAGAGATGTCTCTCCCCCCAACCTTATGCCTCTATATATAGCTACTTGAATCAACGAGGATCACTTTCTTCGATCTCTCTAACAATAAACTGTTCAAACAATGACCTACCTCTAGGTTGCACATGAATGACTTGCCACCAAGGATGAGCATCTGGGTTTTTATAAAAAAATGCTTGTTCAATATGCCTAGGAAGAATATATGGTTCTTTAGTAGATCGCATTACCTTGGAAGAATCAATTGCCCAAAACCCAGATAATTCCTTTCTTAATGTGGAATTACTACCTTTATACTTGGCTTGAAAACAGTCAACCTTCAAAATGACCTATCAAAATATATAACAACAAAAACCCATTATTAGGTGCTTAAAAAAATAACTAACTCTATCATAAAAAATATAAACTTTTTTCTACCTGTTTGAATGTACGGAATGAAATTTCGTAGATACCAACAATAGTTCCTACGTAACCAAGTTCGCTATCTATAAGGTTCGTGTCTTTTGAGCTAGCACGTGATAGTTTCTTGAAAGAAGCAACAATACTAGAATCCTCTGTTTTACGTAAAGAATCAATGGCTTTGATTCTAATATGCTGTCGAAAAGCCCACATATTAGTGAACATTCGAGCCTGCAAAATAAATTCAACTAGTAAATAGAAACTAATATACATATATGAAAAAAATAAAATATTATTTTAATAAAATTACCTTTCGTTCACAAGCTATCATTAACTCTCTTTGCTCATCTAAGATTTCTTCATTATTTGCGTTGGCGCGTTGCAAACGATTATATAGCCAATCCGTGAAAGAAGATATATCTGTAATCTCATTATTATCGAGATTACGTCTATATCTTTTGTTTTTCACCTTTTACTTCGGAGATTTTGAAGTTCCTCATACTCGCTAAGGAATGCTTGCATGCATTCGCTATTATATGCTACAAAAGTAGAAACATCATTTTTTTTCTTGAAATGTAAATAAGAATGGAACACCCTTACTTGATAATACCTCATCTGTTATTTTTGAAGAAGACTCGTTGGTCCATGCACATGGAGCTTCTTCATGAACTCTTTCAAGGTACTCACTAACATAATACATGCACTCTTCAAGCATCCAACCCTTTGCCATGGATCCTTCTGGTTTCGCTCTTTGTCACACATAACCTTTTAATATTCCCATAAATCGCTTGACCCAAAATATCCATCAAGTGTTGACAACACTTGCAATCTCTATTTCATCTACAAGATGGACTAATAAATGAACCTGAATATCAAAAAATGAAGTAGGAAGTTCTTTCTCCATCAAACATAGTAGCTCTTGCATTCACGTTTTTTTTGTGGGATCGAGTTTTGTCAATCTCTTTGGATGTAATCCACCTATACATATCATAAAAACAATTATAAAGCAGTTAATTAAAAAATAAAAGATATCCAATATTCATACATATTAAATATAAAAGTATCATAATTACCTTATAAGTGATCCAAGACGATAGATCACATCTCGTACTCCTTTTGTTGTACATCCATCGATAACCAAAGGTAAAATATGTTTCAAAAAGTTATGCTCGTCATGGGTCTTAATTAACCCAGATAAGCTCTTATCATCCATAGTAAACATGTTTTGAAAAGATGCTCCATATCCTGTAGGAGTCTTAATCAATTGAATTCTATTGTTGATAGTCTGTATCTCTTTTGTTGTAAGTACCCAAGGAGCAGGTGCATAAGTCATTTCTTGTCGATGTCTATCAAAAACTGGCCATAACTTTGGTTTGGATTTTTGATCTTTCAAATCATTCCTTGATGCTGTGGTATGTTTTAGTCCAAGAAGATGCTGCCATAGTGAATAACCAATATTTTTGAATATATGCATAGGATCAAGAAGATGACATACTTTTAACTCTTTCTAATACTCCAAAGAATACCATATTGATATGTTCTCTGCAAGTGCCAATTTTCCTTTACCTCTCTTCAGATACTCATTATCTGAATCATCATTGAAGATTTTTGATTCTGGATCTATCAGAGGTCCATCTGTCCATTTTTTATACCAATCCATAGACATCATAGGTTTTGGACACTGACCTGTTTCAAGCTTTCCATTAAAATGTATCGCTTCTCTTTTAGATCTTAATGGATGATCATCAAGCAAGAATCATCGATGTCAAAGATAAATATTTTTGTTGAGATTCTTACTATAGATTGATCTCAACCAATCACCACAATATGGACAAGCTTTATAACCCTTAGTAGATATTCTTGCATCATGAAAACAATAAAAATATAATTAGATTAAATCATATTTATTTACATGCATATTGAATAAAAAAATTACATCAATACCTGAACAAACACCATATCCTAGAAAATCGTGAATAGTCCAAGCCATAATACCACGAACCGTAATATGTGTTTCATTGATGCTTTTCGATACATCAATGACATTAATACCTCTCCATAACTCTTGGAGATCGTCAATGAGAGGAGCAAGATATATATTCATATCTTTAACTTGTCTTTTGCCTGGGATTAAAAGTGAAAGCATTAAATGTTCCTTTTTAATGCTAAGATATGGCGGAAGATTGTAGTTTATGACTACCACTGGCCATGTTGACCATTTACTGGATTTCATGGAGAATGGATTAACCCCATCTAATGCAACTCCTAACTTTAGATTCTGTGGATTTTGTGCAAATTCAGGCCATGTAGAATCAATATGATGAAAAGCAACACTATCATGAGGAATTCTGATTGTTCCATCAGTACTTTTGTGATCATGTCCCCAAGTCAAAAGCTTTGATAATTCGGGGCTTTGAAACATATGTCTAATCCGTGGAGCCAATGGAAAATGTCTCAATACCTTTTTTGGGATTTTACCTTCTTCGCCCTTATATCGAGGAGATTGACATTTGGGACATGTCAAAGAGTCTACATATTCACCTCTATATAAAATACAATCATTAGGACATGCATGTATACATTGATAATCTATACCAAGATTGTTGATTATCTTCTTCATTTCATCATGTGAGGTAGGAAGAATATTATGACTTGGTAAAAACTTTTCAGATAATAACCTGTAAGTTTATCAAAAAAAGATATATTAAAAAAAGTAAATAAATAAATATACATATATACATGCATATAATTTTATATATGTGTATGCTTATGTGTATCTTTCAAAATATTCGCGAAAAATTTGATTGTTTTGGATGGCAGAATATGATTGTTTGTTTTGGAGGATATGAAGTATGTACCTTCATTGAATGATTTGTCGATTCGATCATATGTTCAGTTTGAAAGTGTGAGAAGCGGGTTTATAATTGTTATTCAAAGAATTTGGCACTGTTTATAGGCCATACAATGGTGACCTGGATGAATCGCATGCACAGAGGTTACTCAAGATAGAGCAACCTGATTATAATCGACTAGTGCCAGCAGGATTCCTGGGGTATGCAGTAAACCTCTTGCATGTCAATGATGAGCATCTGAACTTTAGGATACAAAGTGGAAATCATGGTGGCTTGAGAGGATCACTTTTATACAGCTTGTTCAAAGAACTTCAGGTTTATGACACTGAAGTTCTTTGAACAAGCTCTATAAAAGTGATCCTCTCAAGCCATCATGATTTCCACTTTGTATCCTAAAGTTCAGATGCTCATCATTGACATGCAAGAGGTTTACTCCATACTCCAAGAATCCTGTTGGCACTAGTCCATTATAATCAGATTGCTCTATCTTGAGTAACCTCTGTGCATGTGATTCATCCAGGTCACCATTGTATGGCCTATAAATAGTGCCAAATTCTTTGAATAGCAATTATAAATCTGCTTCTCACACTTTCAAACTGAACATATGATAGAATTGACAAATCGTTCAATGAAGGTACATACTTCATATCCTCCAAAACAAACAATCGTATCCTTCCATCCAAACAATCAAATTTTTCGTGTTTTTTGAAAGATGCATTAATAATTTTAAAAGATGCGCGTACAAAAAGCGTCCATTCAATTCAACGTCTTGTTCTTACCTTATCTAAACTAAGAATAAAAACCTGCATTGAATGGAAACTTTTTGTTCGCCCATCCTTTAAAATTATTTTTCCATCCTTCAAAATGTGTGTATATGTGTGTGTATGTTTATATGTCACTACAACATATCAAGGGAATACCGACAGTCAGTGTACCGACGTGCAGCTGTCGGCGTCGGTATACACCTCGGGAAAGTTGGGAAAGCTGCATTGCCTCGGAATCATAGCCGCGTCGGTTTGGAATCACAGCGTCGGTACAAGCATCGGTATATGCGTCGGTATATGCGTCGGTATATGCGTCGGTATATGCGTCGGTATATGCGTCGGTACTTTGCTGGAACTACCGATGCGTATACCAACGCATATACCGACGCTCTCTTTTTAACTGGGCCCGAACCCGAAATTCGTCATTCTGAGCGTTTCGAATGTAGAACTTCTCCTTTCGGGTTCGCGCGTGCCAACATCAGAGCAGAACTCTGTTTTTCATCCTCTCTCTCTCTCTCTGCCTCTCTCCCTCCCTTCCCTCTCTCTCTCTCCCTCTCTCTCTCTCCCTCCCTTCCCTCTCTCTCTCTCTCCCTCTCTCTCTCTCCCTCCCTCTCTCTCACTATCTCTCTCTCTCTCCCTCTCTCTCTCACTCTCTCCTCGTCTCTCTCCCTCTTTCTCTCTCCCTCTCTCTTTCTCTCTCCCTCTCTCTCTCTCTCTTTATACAGACCTCTATCTTTATACATCTGAAGTTTTGGTTTTGCTAATATGTTCTTTGTTTGGTTTTGCAGGAGAATTTGGCATCAAAGCTTTGGAAATTCGACGAAGAAGCACTTCAAGTGGAATTACAAAAATTACATCAATGTAAGTAAAACATATATCACTCTTTTATCTTTCTTTATATTTTTGTTTTCTAATATCTTCTCTCTTTATATTTTTGTTTTCTAATATCTTCTCTCTTTATTTTTGTTTGAGAGAGAGAGAGAGAGCGAGAGAGAGAGAGGGATATGCATATGCATACATGCATGCATATGCATACATGCATGAATGCACATGCATACATGCATGCATGCATATGCATACATGCATGCATGCATATGCATACATGCATGCATGCATACATGCATATGCATACATGAATGCATATGCATACATGCATATGCATGCATGCACACACATGCATACATGCATGCACACACATGCATACATGCATGCACACACATGCATACATGCATGAATGTACATGCATACATGCATGCATGCATGCATGCATACATGCATACATGCATATGCATACATGATGCATATGCATACATGATGCATATGCATACATGCATGAATGCACATGCATACATGCATGAATGCATATGCATACATGCATGCATGCATATGCATACATGCATGTGCATGCATGCATACATGCATACATGCATGCATGCATGCATACATGCATGCATGCATGCATACATGCATACATGCATACATGCATACATGCATATGCATACATGCATATGCATACATGCATATGCATACATGCATATGCATATATGAATGCATATGCATACATGCATGCATACACATGCATACATGCATGCATGCATGCATGCATGCATACACATGCATACATGCATGAATGCACATGCATACATGCATACATGCATGCATATGCATACATGCATGAATGCACATGCATACATGCATGCATATGCATACATGCATGAATGCACATGCATACATGCATGCATATGCATAAATGCATGAATGCACATGCATACATGCATGCATGCATGCATACATGCATGCATGCATGCATACATGCATATGCATACATGCATACATGCATGCATGCATGCATATGCATGTATGCATGCATGCATACATGCGTGCATATGCATAAATGCATGAATGCACATGCATACATGCATATGCATACATGCATACATGCATGCATGCATACATGCATGCATGCATGCATGCATACATGCATACATGCATATGCATACATGCATGCAAGCATGCATACATGCATACATGCATATGCATACATGCATACATGCATACATGCATTCATGCATATGCATGCATGCACACACATGCATACATGCATGAATGCACATGCATACATGCATGCATGCATGCATACATGCATGCATATGCATACATGCATGAATGCACATGCATACATGCATGAATGCATATGCATACATGCATGTGCATGCATGCATGCATGCATATGTATGCATGCATGCATACATGCATGCATGCATACATGCATACATGCATATGCATACATGCATATGCATACATGAATGCATATGCATACATGAATGCATATGCATACATGCATGCATACACATGCATGCATGAATGCACATGCATGCATGCATACATACATATGCATACATGCATATGCATACATGCATGCATATGCATACGTGCATGCATATGCATACATGCATGAATGCACATGCATACATGCATGAATGCACATGCATACATGCATGAATGCACATGCATACATGCATGCATATGCATACATGCATGCATATGCATACATGCATGAATGCACATGCATACATGCATGAATGCACATGCATGCATATGTAAGCAAGCATGCATATGTAAGCAAGCATGCATATGTAAGCAAGTAAGCATATGCATACATGCATCCATATGTATACAAGCATGCATATGTAAGCAAGTATGCATATGCATTCATGTATGCATATGCAGGTATGAATGCATGAGGGATATGCATACATGCATGCATGCGGGATATGCATATGTATACATGCAAGTAAGCATGCATATGTATACAAGCATGCATGCATATGTAAGCAAGCATGCATATGTATACAACCATGCATGCATATGTATACAAGCATGCATGCATATGTATACAAGCATGCATGCATATGTAAGCAAGCATGCATATGTAAGCAAGCATGCATATGTATACAAGCATGCATGCATATGTATACAAGCATGCATGCATATGTATACATGCATGCATATGTAAGCAAGCATATGTATACAAGCATGCATATGTAAGCAAGCATGCATATGTAAGCAAGTAAGCATATGCATACATGCATCCATATGTATACAAGCATGCATATGTAAGCAAGCAAGCATATGTACATGTATGTATACAAGCAAGCATATGCATACAAGCATATTTAAGGAAGCATATGTATATGTATATGTATGCACGTATACATATACAAGCATATGTATACGTGAATGCATATGTATACAAGCATATGTATACGTGAATGCATATGTATACAAGCATATGTATACATGAATGTATATGTATACAAGCTTAAGCATGCATATATATACATTGGATGAGATGAGATCTTCATATTGCATCAGATGGGATCTCCACGTACACCATGGGGTGCACACGATCACGACGAATCAAAGATATATAATATCCATAATGGAGCTCCCATTATGGATGCGGTGGGGAAGTCAATGCGACAACGTATACGACAACTCTGCTCAATCGAATTCGGTCATTCAGTAATGTTAAAAATGGACCGAACAGGATAGAGACTCTAAAAATCATATCACACAATGCATATATGAAGAGTACCGGCCAGCACCTGGCAATCCTGTTGTGAGTTCTGATTGGATACAACATACAGCACGCGAGGTGATGTCGCATCGACGATCGAAAGCTCGTGATGCTTTCAAAGCAGGCTTACCGAAGCCTGTATGGCTAGACGCCGAACAATGGGAATCGATTCAGGATGAGCATCAACATACTCCTGATCTGTATCGACAACAAAGAGATGCGACGGCCACTCGGTTAGATACGGTTGGAACGTCGCATTTAGGTAGCGGCGGATACGATAGTATGCGCTACCAATTTGTAAGTATGATGTTAATTATTGAAGTTGTTTGTGTTAAGTATATTATGCATATTCATCTAACATTTTGCATATTTACTATAGGAGTTGGCAGTGGGTCGTCCTCCAACGCGAGCAGAAGAATCGTATGGATATCGACATGGATTGATTGCACTGTTACAAGACTTAGAGGGGCGCAGTGCAATCGTCTCATGGGAGAAAATTCTTGATTAGGTAAAGTTATATCTTGGTTTCGTGTTTCTAGTTGTTGTTTATAAATGTCATGTTAATTGGTTTTATTTTATACATATGTTTTGTTGCAGGATTGTAGGTGTAAACATTTTGATCAATGCCACAATTTTGTATCACACTCGCATACGACAATCATGAACCATAATTTTGTATTCGATTCCTATATGGAAGTGTTTTGTCACATTGCCACAATTTTGTATTACACTCCTATGTGGCAATGATGTACCATAATTTTGTATTCGATTCCTATATGTAAGTGCCATTTATGGAATATACGACTTTCTGTACATGAATCATTGTTCATTTTTGTTCATATAAGTTTATGTTTTGGTTGCCATTAGAGTACATAACACATGTACTGAGTTGGGCAGAGTGTATTGTCTTTTGCTAAACAACATCATGCTGTAGCAAAAGACAACACACTCTGCCCAAAAAAAATTGTGCAGGTATGGTCGTCGGTATATGCGTCGGTACGTCCAGTATGGTCGTCGGTATATGCGCCGGTACACCCAGCGGGGACGTCGATATAAGCGTCGGTATATCCGTCGGTATTTCTGACGGTTATACCGACGCATATACCGACGACCATACCAGTGCCATACTGGCGCTTTCTTTCCGACGCGTATACCGACTGTAACACCGACGTCGCGAAGATTTCACGCCCGTTCATTTGCCTCGGTAGCAACCTCGGTATACCCTCGATATGTTGTAGTGTGTATGTATGCATTCATGTATATTATGTGTATGTTTATATATGCATGTATATGTATATATATATATATATATATATATATATATATATATTTATTTATGCATATATATATAAATAGATAGAAAATTGAAAATTATACCTTAGTAGTGTCGAAACAGATACATTACTCCATCCAAAATGATTTTGAAGATTGAGAATCGTGTCAACCGACTTCCTTCATATACATGCTTTAGACATTCCTCTCGAAGATATTTCTCATTTTTAGAAATATCAATGCTCTCACTGTCATTTTTATACCAATCCTCAATAAAATTTGCCATGCCATCATCTTCATCAGTGTCACACAAATCTTGTACTTTATCGTCTTTTGAATATAGATCTTTCAACTTTGCATATTCCACAGGATTACTTTTGCGCAGCCTCCTCATGGAAGCTTCTGATAAATGAGGTCTTACTGGTAATTGTGAATGTTGTGGACGAATATCATCAACATCATATGTTGGAATCTACACATATAAATAAAATTGATTAGTATTCCATAAATGAATAAAAAGTAAACTTTAAATATAAAATTAAGTATATAACTTATTAAATATGGATAGAAAATTTTTATTCTCTCTAGCTAAAAGGTGCTCTTGGAGGTCTGCACCATCCATATTTCACTAATAGTTCATCACCGGCATGTAATGTAGTAATAGCATTGACAACTATGTATCTTGATACATCTCTACTCATGTATGGTGATTCATGACTATTTTCACGCTCCTCAAATGTGCAATTAGTCCTTGAACTATTATGTAACCCTCGACTACTATTTATTAAACCTGCTATATTTCCATGTGTGTAAGGTCTTCCTGCATCAATATATAATCTTTCATTTTCTGCATGTAAAATCCTTCTACTAGTAAGGGATGCTGCGTTCGAGCATATTCCATAAGTACTCATGCTTTGAACATAACATGGAAGTCGATGCCAATCTCCCCATCCATATATAGGACCACAAAATGACATAAGAGTGACTTCAGTGTTCGGAGGCACATACAAATCCTCTACAATAAAGAGACCATGACCAGCATTAGTAATAGTGGATGGAGCAATCATATAGTGATTACCCCAAAAGTTGAAAACCTCTCCATCTAAAGGAAGTGGTCCTCTATTCCATCCTCCATATCTTCTTCTCTCATATGTTTGTACTAAAGAACGATCACGAGCTGGCAATGGATAATCTCCAGCCGTTTCAGTCTCTAAACCAGGAGGTAGAGGATTTCTAGAAACCTCTGCTTGTAATTGATGAACAGCAAGTCCATGACATGTACGAGGTATATTAACATTATGAGAGAAATTATCATCATCATCATCATCGAGCAAGTATTCCTGTATATCAACAGCAATTTGATTTTGTATATGGTTTTTAAATAAAATAATGACATTAATATATATAGAAAATACATAGCCAAGCATTATCACGTTGACCAGGTGATGGTGCACGCTCAAAAGTACCATATTCTGCCTCATGTTCAATACATTCCAATCGTGGTCTTCGATACGTGTGATAACAAGAGTTACACCAACATATAATATGCTCTTGATAGTAAAATTCATCATAATTCCTATCGGAGGACACATGTGAAGTCGTTGCATGGGTAGGAGGTGGTGGAGTACCCTCTGATTGATCAGAATCTACACATAATAAGAAACAAAAAAAATATAAGTTATCTATCCATCAAATATATTTAAAATTAAATGTTTGATATACTTACAATATATAGTCGTTGCACGATGAGGAGACGGTGGTGGAGTTTCATCTGATTGATCAGAATCTACAAATAATGGTACTTGATATTAATAATGTGATTATCTACATACACAAAAAATTCACATATAAATATTTACACATACACACATATTCACATATACACATTTACACATACACACATATTCACATATACACAACTACACATTATTGTGGGATAAATGCGTGTATTTTGTATGAATGAGTGTATATGCATGCATGTGTGTGTATGTATATATGTGGATATGTATATGCGTGTTTATGTTGTATGTTTGTATATGTGTATATGTATACATATATGTATGCGTATATGTTTGCATGTATATGTGTATGTGGGTATGTGCATGTGTATGTGTGTGTATATATGTGTATATATTTTGATTTTTTTTTTCTGTTTGAGATTCAATTAATAGGAGATATTGTATGGTGGAAAAAAATAAGAGGCGACCTAACATACCACCTGAGACGTGGCAATTTTTTCGTAGACAGTTACGTCTTCAGGAGTCATTTCCTCATCAGAAGGTACACAAATTAATAGTTTATATTTATAATTTTTATATATTTTAGTAATTTTTTACATTTAATTATGTATTTTTTTTCTTAAATAAACAGACTGTTGCAAAGAAGAGAGTGGAGTCGGGCCACACATCGCACCTAGGCCAAATGGGCCATAATGGTTTTGTAGCTACATTTGTAAGTATATGTGTTATTGTGAGTATATTTTTTATTTTAGTTAAAATGCAAGCAACTAATCTTTTTTATTTGTTTCAGTGCAGCAGAAGGATTATGGCCGATATCCTATGAAACATGAGATCGAGTATGCTACACATTTTGGATATCGACATTTGAGCGAGTATATGCGAGATCATCCTGATGCCTTTGTGAGTATTATTAAATTTTATATAATTGTTTTATTTTTATGAATGGTTTAATTGTTTTATTTATTTATGTTTGTTATATGTAATACAAGAGTATTATGGAGAGACAGATATGGATGAGGTGGAGAGACAGACACAGGAGGGACGATCTCGATCGTCACAGGGTGATCATGATGATGAGGATGAGGAAGATCAGGATGATCATGATGATGATGATGATTAGGATTTTAGTTGATTATGACATTGGATTATATGTATTTACATTGATATATATATATATATATATATATATATATATTATCTATATATATATATATATATATATATATATATATATATATATATATATATATATATATATATATATATTATCTATATATTTTGCATTTCAGTTATGTTTTAAGGTGGTATGGGACACCATACTCAAAGGTGATGGATGCTCAAGCTCAAAGATCAAGTTCAAGTTTAAGTTCAAGTTGGACAGTTTATATTAAGTAATGAAGAGTTTTGTTCTATTGATTGTTATTATTGTTTATATTAAGCATGTGTTTTAATACTTTAATTATATAATTCATTCATATGTGTGTACCTAAGTGTATATGTATGTGTGTGTATATGTATGTATGTGCATGTGTATGTGTGTGTATATGTATGTATGTGCATGTGCATGTGTAAGTGTATATGTGTGTATGAGTATGTGCATGTGCATGTGTATGTGTGTGTATATGTATGTGCATGTATATGTGTAACTCTATGTGTATATGTGTGTATGTGCATGTATATGTGTATATGTAGGTATGTGCATGTGTGTGTGCATGTGTACATGTGTTTTAATACTTTTAATTATATAATTCATTCATATGTGTGTACCTAAGTGTATATGTATGTGTGTGTATATGTATGTATGTGCATGTGTATGTGTGTGTATATGTATGTATGTGCATGTGCATGTGTAAGTGTATATGTGTGTATGAGTATGTGCATGTGCATGTGTATGTGTGTGTATATGTATGTGCATGTATATGTGTAACTCTATGTGTATATGTGTGTATGTGCATGTATATGTGTATATGTAGGTATGTGCATGTGTGTGTGCATGTGTACATGTGTTTTAATACTTTTAATTATATAATTCATTCATATGTGTGTACCTAAGTGTATATGTATGTGTGTGTATATGTATGTATGTGCATGTGTATGTGTGTGTATATGTATGTATGTGCATGTGCATGTGTAAGTGTATATGTGTGTATGAGTATGTGCATGTGCATGTGTATGTGTGTATATATGTATGTGCATGTCTATGTGTAACTCTATGTTTGCTAGTGTATGGAGGGATGTGTAGTTCTCTTTCTAGTTTCTTCGTTAACAACTTTGGTTAAGGTATTTTCTTTGCTGAAACATGACATTGATTTCATGGTATGCTGAATATATCAAGTCCAAAGAGTGAAGACACAAAGTCACATGTCCACTTATTTGAAAAACGTTTTGGGATACATGCTTCGAGAAGCTGTGGATGATAAAGAAACTGTGGATTTGCTTTTTGTGAACTCTAGTAGAACCTTTCCTTCTAGAATACACAGATAGCTCGATGTGATCAATCTAACTTCCTTAGAGCTAGCTCAATCTCAAACATTAGATCCTTTTGCATGTTAATCATGTTCACAAGATTCCAACAATCATTGAGTTAATTTGTGATTCATATATCTGAAGGCCTTCTTTCTTCATTTGGATAATCAAGTGTTGGAGAGTTTCAAGATTAAGGTGACACACCTACAACGTATGCCAAGAATGGTATGGTGATTATAACATAATTTAAGCTTTTAATTACGTTGTGAAATGAATTTTTAGCTTTTAATTACGTTGTCATATCCTTAATGTTTTGAAATGATTTTTTCATAAATCTTTAAACTAACTAAATTACTCTTATAGAATTATTCTCATTCCTTGGGGGTGGCATGCGTGTCAGTACTCCTTTTGTTGGACAATCCAAGATTTTGTCCTTTCGCTCTAGATCTTCTTCTTGTATATCTCTACTAGATGAGTTTATTCATCTTTTTTTTTCTCTATTTGATCTTTCTTTAAAGTTTTAACCTTTGCTTCTTACTCGTCAATCCCGGACTGATCAACTTGTGGTTGTTGAAGCTATTTGGTAACTAAATGGAGAACTATAGGCGTTTCTCTCTTCAGAAATCCTTTTTGCTTCCTCTATACCTTCTTAGTCCAATACAACCTTTGAATTACGATAAGGTGTCAATTCATCAAACACACATCTCTTGATGCTTTCGCCTATGTGGAGTAAGAGTAATAATATCTATAAACTTTTTTTTAATTAGGAGAGTAACCAATGAAGATACTCCTCTTGTGGACCATGTGAGTAACACACACATCCATTCATCTTCATTTCAGAAAGTTATCATTTCTTCCCACCATAGGGTTCTTTAGGTTTCGCATGAAGTACTTTAAAGGTTGTAGACATATTCGTAATATTAGATGAAAAAAAGCATCCGTGCAATAATATAATGAGAATATTCATTTCATTTAAGGTGCTCCTAGCCACCATCGATGTATACATATTTTTACTTTGAAAACTACGATCACCAAAGTCAAATTTAATACTTAGTTTTTGCTCATGTTGACTTCTCTCTAAGTTTACCACCAAGTTGTAGATTAGTCACCATGGTTTTGTTAGATATACTCAATACTCCACCCTTAAGTAACCATAAACGATTCATGGTTCTCTAAATTGTAAGGCCCCTATTATGCGAACTGGAAGCCACTTTGAGAGCCGAGACATTTATGGACATCTAATTTCTACATTAGATGAGGTCCACATGTGCCATTTGATGGTAACAGACGATCTTTATGAGTTGAGCCATGAGGTTATGTAGCACATGAAATTCTGGGCGATTGGGTTTCCATTCAAGGCAATAATAAATGCCTTGTGGCACCACAACATTTCCCCATAGAATCTTAATAGAGGGAGTGAAGAGGAGAGCTTGCCGCTAAGGGGATGACCCTCCCTTGGCTAGGAAGACCAAGAAGGTATTGTTGGAAATTATATTTTTCCACCATTTTTCTCTCTTGAATTCTTTGTCTATACCCATTCCCATTGTAAAAGCTATATAAGCACGACCTATGTGAAGATTTATATAACATTGCACACTATTAAGCCCTTCATCTAGAGTATGTGTAGATCATCATCTCAAATCCATATTAGGAGCACATGCATGGATAACACCATCTTTTGTAGGGGCATTCCTCTTGTTAGTTTGAGATTTGGAGTTCTCTATCCCATAGAATGTGTTTCCTCTCAATCTATTTTTTCTCACATCTGTCTATTGGTCTATTCCATTGTGTTACTTTCTTACATGGTATTAGATCCTAGTAGGATTTGTGTGGTTTAGAAGAAGAAATGCATGGGCTTTAATGACAAGAGAGAGTATCTCAAGCAATGCATCATTTAGCTCTTATGAGGAATCAAGGTTCTTCATCAATAGGCCTAGGCGTAGCACAAGTGGGAGGAGTAACGGTGTAGCTCATCTCAACATCGTGGACATGAGCACCAACCTTCATAGAAGGTAAGATCGATGGTAACAATTACACAACATGGAATTTTAAAATCACTTATGTCCTTGATTCATATGAGCTTTGGAGCTTGTGCTTTGGGATTGATCATGAGCCTCAAGAAATGCATGATCCAAACAATCCCAATGAAATGGTTCCTTCTAATGTTAATCATCTATATGTCTAGAAACACAAAAATACAATCACACTATGTTCTGTAGGTACAAGTACCATTGATAGTATTTTGACTCTAATTCAACATATTATTAAGGTTTGTAAGTCTTGTAACATATTGAGAAAATCAATATGAAAATCATAATCATACACAAATTTAGAACTTGGAGCATTGGCTAGTAGTACAAAGATTTGCTGATGGATAGAGTGCATAGGTGTTCATCACTCACATAAAGATTCTATGGGATCAAATAGCAAAAGAAGACATACAAATGTCAAGCGATGAGCTTGCTTAAAATTCTCTCTTAATTTTTCACCAAAGGTTGATAGTTTGTAACTACTCTCAATACCCAAATCAGACCTCAACATCTCATGTTTGAAGAATCTAGTGCCATATTCATGGAGGGGCAGTTACTCCTTAAGGCAAGGAGTGATAGCAACAAAGGAGATGTCACATTAAGATCAAATGCCAAAGAAAGCAAAAATATCTCTTCAAAAGATGGGTGCAAAAATAAGAATGAGAAAAATAAGTTCAAGGGAGAATGCTTCCTCAGCAAGAAGAAAGGACCGAGAATTCAAGATTATCACAATAAGAAGGAAAAATAGAAAAGTGGTTCTTCAAACAATGGTACGGGCAAGGAAGACTTCTAACACTATAGAAATAGAGATTGTGTTATTTGTAATGATAGAGCAGGTATGATCCTATAGTAAGGATTTAGTGACAGATGGCTCATGGTTATTATAAGTTTTTTCTTTAATATTTGTGGAATGTACTTTGTAATAAACTTGTATTATCTATTTCTTTGTACAATCATGGTTCTCAATCCATTCCTTGTATGATACAAGACATTAATCAACCATATCACTATAATCATCACACATTCCAATATTTATATCCATCATGAGGTATGATCTCTTCATCATTCAACATTCTGTTCATATATGTTGGATCCTCAACTCATCATGCCTCATTCTTAATATTCTTATGTTTTAAATTTTTCTTTCATTGATCCTAGATAACCATAAATGCATATCCTCATGCATCCAAGAGGCATCACTAGAATTCACATTGTTCATCAATAGCTCATCTTTTGTCTTATGGATGTTGTTCCATTGCAGTGTGACTACATCTATCATAATATAGTCATTTAGCTTCGTGCAAATATTAATTCTGCAATGCTTCAGTTAAGATGCATTAATTCACCAATCCTATATTACATCCAATTTTTGCACAAAATACCATCCAAACATTATTTGATAGTTGCGTGGTTTTCTACATTGACAGATGCCTAGGGAATCTTTGAATCCAGCACGACATGTGTTGAGAATCATGCCTTCAAGAACACCTTATGGTTCTATCAATACACCCTTCTAAAAATTCTGTTTTCATTCATGTTGACCTTGGTTTAGGTTGCAATACTATGCATGAGAATAAATCAATTATGGATTTTGTTTTCTACCCTTTATATCTAATAGGAAAACAAGTTTCTTCTTTTTCCCCTTCACTATAGACACCTATTTTATCCAAAGGGACTTGGTAAATGATCATTCTTACATTTATCCGTGGAAAATCCTTGGGCTAATATTTTTCTATTATTTTGTGTTGAACCACATACGCCCAAAGGTGCTTTGATTTTAAGGACCTCCTCTAGGATGAAAGTAGATAAACTTTTGCTTTTCCTTGTTTGTCTATTGAACCATGAGGAATGCTTTTCATTTTGTATGCCCTTTGGGATCACAAAATATACGCTTTTTGGCATATTGAGGCTTCTTCTTGTGGTCTGATATATCTTGGTATCTTCTCAAAACTTGCTGCTCCACTTCTTGGTCTAAATTTTAAAGGCTTAATGCATGACAGTTTGTTAAGAACTGGTCCTTATTGAGGTAAATCTCCTGAATATGTGATTTAGATTGATGTTCTTTGTTCTATTTCATTATCAAACTTTTGGTGATCTTTGGGTTGCACTTCTCTCCTCTAGTGGGCTCAAGAACAGCATTCTACCTTACCATTTCCTAGAATTTTGACTTTGGCATTCTACTTTCAAGAAAATCAAAAGGAATCCTTTCTAGTAGGGTTTGGGAGGCCTCGATCATTTTTGTACACATGTTAATTAATCGTTGTGGATAACATTTTGCACGTTTCATTCCCTGCTTGATAGCCTTTGAGAATCAATTGCAAATCCTCATGTATGGTTTGTTATATAATTAGTCCTATTTCTATGTGGTAAACATAGATTGTTTGCGTTCTCCCTATTGTTAAACTTTGTTTACCTTGTAGGATTTGCTCTGGTTTAGTGATCTTTCTTTCTACCTACACTTGCATTTTTTCTCTTCTAGCGTTCCACATATGTATTCTTGTCTTGTTACGGGTCTTTGATTTATCGATGCTTTTTTTTACTACCTGATAATCTAAGTTTTGGTTGGAGGATTTATCTTCATGTTTAGCCTTCATAGATTTTGTCTTGGCTTGCATGGAATAGTTGAATAGGAACCTGACTCTCTTGCTCAGTCCTTGATGATTGGCAAGTGATTTACCATGTTTAACGGCATTATCTTTATTCATGCTGCCAAGAAAAACAAAATAATTTTGAAAGTCTTTTCTCATCTTTAATAGCCTGAAGTCTATCAATGGGTGGTGGTGTGAGGAAAAGACACATGGGCAGTAAAAGCGAGGAGCAGATTGATTGTAAGGACATATGCTTGTGTGATTAAGGTAATTTTGCCAGCTTGTTACAGAGCAAATTCTCTTTCTTGCATGCTTAAGAGCTTGGAAAACGGGTTGGGTATGTGTAGGTTTGAAAAGACCCATGGGCGTAAAGCATTGATTGTATGCTAAGAACAAGGCATCTATAGGTGTTGGTATGTACAATAGTGGAAATGTTCAACAAAGGGATCCATTCAACATTAGAGGGCAACCATGAAGAAAACAAGGAAACTCCAACATTTCAATTGGGAGAGAAAACATTTGGTGCCCAAGCGATTTTGAATAGCGGGAAATGTATAAAGAATGGTTTCTTTCAAAATTAGAAGGGAATCATGACTAAAGGAGGGAAACACCAACATTTCAGCTGGGAGAGAAACCGATTTAAAGCAATAAGAAAATGGATTTCAGAGAAAATTGCACATGTAGAGATATTATGATTACTCTATAGATTAAATCTCCTGTGCAGAGAAAGGCAGAGTAAGGGGGATTTTTTTTTATTGAGCTAAGTCTTGCACAGAGGTGGTAAAAAGGTAATGTAACCGGAAGCTGACTAATTGCTCTACCATAATAGGTTAATTGATACTAAAGTGAGTGGAAAAGGAGAATGTTTTCTGTCTATTTATTCACCATAAAGGATAATAAGAGGATTGGGAGCAAAAATTTGAGAGTTGTGAGTTCATATTGTTGGTAGCCATCAGTTGCCTACATTACATAGAGATAGATAATCTTGCGAGTATGATTGAAGCATGACTAGGGCTTGCATAATTTATTCGACAATAGACATGATATTGCATCGTCATTCGTTTTTTTTAGATAAAAGGAAGTTCGGCAATAGCCTACTCTCCCGGACTTGAATTAAATTATAAAGCAAAGATACAAATGAAGGGGACTAGTGCCCACGGGACCCCCCAGATCCCACAAAGCAGGGGAAGCTAGAATGAAACCTAGGTCGCGTTACAGAGAAGGTTAATCACCCTCTCATCGCCCTCATGCGGGGCCCATTTGGGTTTGAGCTTGTTGTTGACCAAGAGGAGGACTTGATGGTGCCTGAAGGGGGGGGATTTCTTACTGTTAACGATCCTTTTGCCGAGGAGGAATAGTGATTTCTCAATCGACCACTCCCTGGGGGGGTCGCCGAAGTTGAGGGCACACCTCTCCCGCCAAATTTTCCACAGGACTTCCCCTCTGATGGCGTTCCAGAGTGACGCAGAGCAGCCGATCGCTTCTCCCAGAAGGATTTGCTTCCAGCAAAGCTGTTTTTGCAGTCTGAGTTTCATCTTGACCGTCTGCCAGATTCTGTAGGAGTTGGGGCAGGTGAGGAAGATGTGTGGGACATCTTCGATAGCACGGTGGCAGCGTTTGCACCAAGGAGGGATCCCACAAAGTTTGCTAGCCTTATGGTTTGTCCAAATTCCTCGATGAAGAATTTGCCATAAAAGAACAGACTTCTTAATCTCTATAAGGGGGTGCCAGATGCCCATGAATTTCATGTCCCATCGAAGCAGCGTCCAAGACAAGCACCACTTCTTGTTGAGGCTGGTCTAGAGGTTAGCCGTATCTGTGATGTTCGGGATTTTGAGTAGGCTATTTCCATTGTGCCATTTGAGACCAAGCGGGTTCGGTGTGTCGTGCCCCATGAGAAGGCGAGTCTTGTGACGATCCCATGCGAGGCATCTGCTTTGCAAAGTGTTCCATTCTTCGTAGGAGATGTTGATGCGCGGGTCAATATCCTCGAAGTTAATCCAGCTGTTGGTGTGCTGTTTCCAGAGGTGTTTCCATTTTTTGAATCCTTTGTTCCATAGCTTCTTGGCGTTTTGAATGTTCCACGACTCCACACTCCGGATGCCATGAATCGGAAACCAGATAGAGTCGTTTTGTCTGATTCCGGCCGCCCACTTCCAGTCCTCGCTGATTCTTGTGTAGCTTTTGACTTTGTTCCAGCCCTTCCAAAGGGAACACACGAGATTGGAGCCTTTCGGGAAGACGGGGATCGGGGAGAAGAGCAGGGTCATGATGTCATGATTCTTCCAGTTCGGGATCCCCATGAGGGCTAACTCATTCTTGTTTCTGAAGATCAGCTTGGCCCAAGAGGCCTCCCTATTGCACCAGGCCTTAATCATCCATTCGTTGTCGGAACTTTTTCTCATTGCTTTAAAGAATGTTTGTGTGATTTTTCTAATTGACGCGGCTACCGATTTAAAGGAAATTGTTTGATGGATTTGTACTTTTGAATATTCAATGTGTTGGTGATGTAAGAGATGCATGTAAATTAATTTTTCACATAGTGATTGATAGCTGAAAGGATTCTTTTGTGCATTACGTTCTTCTTAACGGTGCTTAAAACTAATGAGGCATCGTAGGAATGATCTATGAAGGAATGAATCGATGATCAGGTTGGTTTAACCGAGCTTAAACAGTACATAGTGAGTGTATATTCCTAAAATAATAATAAAGTTTTTGGGGTTTTTAATTTATTCCATTGTTTGAATAGGGCATTGCCTGAAAAAAATTGACCTTGACAAATAAGGGCTTAAGCCATAGATTTGTAATGCATCTCCATTTGCGATTGGGCAAGAGGTACTAAAATACCAACTTGGTAAAATAATGTAAAAAGCACTTAAAAATTCCTTCAACTGCGATAAGCGTGACGCACGAAAAGTTAAAGCACTTAAATAGTTCTTAAGAGAAAGAACGCGATTTAGTGGAAAAGCTCAATGCCTCTACTACATATTGCGTACTCGTTTCCATTGGTATACTCTTCAGCTAACTCATCGGCAATTGAGTCTTCTCCCTACCCCTTTGAATGCTAATAGTATCCGTCCCCCAAATCTGTTTGATCTTCGCTACATGTAGCCATCGCCTCCCCAGAATCATTGGATATGTTGAAGACGAAGGATGCAATTATAGCAAAACAAAATTAACCATAAATTGCAAACCCGACACTATAATAACTTGGTCCTTGAAGATCCCAAGTGGTTGAACTTAACAATTGAATCTCTTAGCAATTAGATTTGGGTAGCATATTCACCCCTTATCCACAATCAATCAATACTCCTTTAATGGAAACTTCCCAAATTCTAATTTAATCATGGGTACTTGATGGTGCATATCAACAAATTCACTTTCCATTATTCCCACCTCTATATGTATTGTATCTTGGCAAATCTATTGATCCTTTTGGGTTTCTATTGCGTTACTTTTAAATAATCTTCATTTTAAATCCTTCGACTAATGAAAGGATCAGATACCCCAATTCCAATCTCAATGATGCTTCTACCAAAGAATTACACAAGGTATCAAAGAGCCCATGTTCTCTAAATACCTCTTCTTGTGTTCTCGAAGTTGCACCTCCTAGCTACTACGAGCTTGCTGGTGACTAGTTCTTGAACCTCTCCATAAAAGGGTTGCTCATTTTCTACCACTAAAGTTTGCAACACCTCTCTCCGGATATGATCCTAGGTAGTCCAATTAAGTGACATCATAGAAGATTACCAATGCTATCCACATGATCCCTCATCTTGGCCTTAACTCTTGTAACTGCCAAAACATTGGGATCTTATACTTTTGATGTGCACGTACATGAGAGTGAGCATGTTGTTTGCAAGTCATAGGAGTTTGAATTGCGGCGTACCCTTTAATTTCAGAATCATGGCTCCATTCGCTTGAGCGAGACCCTTACCCTTCATATTTGGAGACATGTTTGATATATGTGTACACCCCAATTCACATGTAAGGCCTCAAGGTGCCTTGACAAGCCACAATAAGTGCACTAGGAATTCGGTCCTTGAAATGTTTACAGCCGTTTCCATCCATTTTGTTATACCCCTTGCCCAGGACTACATAGCTTGAGCCAACACCATTGTAACTCGAGTAGATAATGCCCCCATTTTACCAAATATGTGTGGTGGTGTAGATCCCCTATAATTAGGATTGTAATAACATGTATCGTGATAATGTCCTAGCCCCTAACATACACTCAAGTATAATTACTTTTTCGGCTTAGTTGGAGCTTGCATCCCATTCAACTTCTCCAAAACGAATTTATTTATATCAGCTACCTCACTAGGAGACCTTGAATCTTTGGCATTTTTGGCCTTAATGTTTCCTAGACTTGAGTTTTTTCTTTCAGGATACCCATTCTTCCTTATTATTGTCTAATCTCGTGATCGGATGATTCTATATCTCTTAATCCCCTTCATTAGATAGTCATTCTTCTAAATCTAATTCATGTTAGGATTTTATTCTTGATCTTAACAGACTTTGATTAATAATTCCATATCTTCTCTCTAATTGCACTACAACTTCCACAAGATTCATAAAGTCTTGCTCAGTGGCCAATTGTGCATACATCACACCTGCACGGTTAAGCTTCCTATGCAGTCCCCAATAGAAATGGTCACCCATTTGTTCCCAAGAAGGCCTCTTAGTGGTAGTGAACTGGTTCAGAAGTTCCTAAATATTTTAGCGTAATCTTCGACTAATAAATCATGTTTTTTTATGTTTTTAATTTCCTTAACAATCCTTTCATATTTTGTGGACCATCAACCCAGGAAAGAACCTATATTTTGGGCTATCATAACCCAGGAAAGTAGCAATGCCATGGTTCATGAGAAATTCCATCATTTTACTTGTCCAAATCATTGACAATCATCTAGTTTCATACTACCCAATATGACTACCTCCGTCTTCTTGATGTTTCTTCCCATGAAAATGAGATGCCCGCACTCTAGGATTTATCAATTGTGTTTGCTATTCCATTTGCCTGTGTTGGAAAGAAAATCACACTCTGTTCTCTAGGTACAAGTAATAGTATTTTGACTCTGATTCAACATATTACTAAGCTTTCTAAATCTTGGAACATATTGAGAAAATCAATATGAAAGTCGTAATCATACACAAATTTAGAACTCGAGGAATCGGCTAGTAGTAGAAAGATTTACTGATGGATAGAGGGCATAGGTTTTCATCAGTCACATAAAGATTCTATGGGATCAAATAGCAAGAGTTGACATACAAATGTCAAGCAAGGAGCTAGCTTGAAATTCCCTTTGAATTTTTCCACCAAAGGTTGATGGTTTGTAACTACTCTCAATGCTCAAATCAGACCTCAACCTCTAATGTTTGAAGAATCTAGTGCCATATTCACAGAGGGGGAGTTACCACTTAAGGCAAGGAGTGGTAGCAACAAAGGAGATGTCACATTCACAACAAATGCCAAAGAAGGCAAAAATATATATTTAGAAGATGGGTACACAAATAAGAATGAGAAAAAGAAGTTCAAGGGAGAATGCTTCCTCAAGAAGAAGAAAGGATCGAGAATTCAAGACTATCACATTAATAATGAAGAAAAGAAAAGTGGTTCTTCAAATAGTGGTAAGGGAAAGGAAGGCTGCTAGCACTATAGAAATAGAGATTCTGTTATTTGTAATGATAGAGAAGGTATGCTCCTATAATAAGGATTCAATAACACATGGCTCATGGGTGTTATAAGTTTCTTCTTTAATATTTATGGAATGTACTTTGTAAGAAACTTGTACCAGCCATTTCTTTGTACAATCGTGGTTCCCAATCCATTTCTTGTATGATAAAACAATTAATCAACCATATCACTAATCATCACACTTTCAATGAGGACATATTCATTAATGGAAACATCATACTCATTGATGGAAACATCTAGAGATTCCAACATTTGCATCTAATCATGAGGTATGATTTCTTCATCATTCAAAAGTCTATTCATATATGTTGGGTCCTACAACTCATCATGCCTCATTCTTAATATTCTTGTTTTTTTAATTTTCTTTTCATAAATAGGAAGTTCGGCAATATCCTACTCTCTCGTGCTTTGATTAAAATAAAAGAAAACAAAAGTATAGGTGAATGAGCCTAGTACACATGGGACCCTCGAATCCCACAAAGTAGGGGAAGAACATGCAAAGCTAGAGGGTTTTACAAAGGAGGTTGATAACCCCTTTGTCCCCCTCATGCGGGCCCACTTGGCTTTAATCTTGTTGTTCTCGAGGAAAAATACTCTATGATGCCTAAAAGGTGGGAACTTCTTACAATTGGATATTCTTTTGCCAAGAAGGAAAATAGTTTTCTCGATAGACCATTCTTTAGGAGGGTTTCCAAAATTAGAAGCACATCTATCTCTCCAAATCTTCCAAAGGGTCTCACATCTTATAGCATTCGACAATGATGAGAAGCAACCAATCACCTTGCCCAAAAGCGCTTGCTTCCAATTGATCTATTCCTTGAGCAACAAGATTTTTCCAAGAGTCCACCAGATCGAGACTGATTTGGGACACGAGAAGAAAATGTGTCCCAAATCCTCAATGCTATGACGACACCTCTTGCACCACGGTGGAGCCCCACAAATTTTTCTAGCCTTTATATTGGTCTAGATTACCTGGTGGAGGATTTGCCACATAAGCACCAACTTTTTTATCTCAATGAGGGGGTGCCAGAGAGACATGAACTTTAGATCCCATTGCAAGCCTGTCCAAATAAGGCACCACTTCTTATCAAGCGTGATATGAAAGTCCAAAATCTCCTTGATTCTAGGAATTTTTTTACACTATTACCATTGTGCTATTTGAGACCTTCATGGTGGGGAGGTTCTTTCCCAATGAGTGTTGGTGCAAATGAGTCCAAGCCTACACACTTAGAAAATTAGCATTTATTTCATATAGTCACATATGACTTTTCCCTTGTACTCCAATTACTTGGTAGTTGATTGAGGAGAAAGTAAGTCCTAAAGTTTAGGATTCACTTTATGGTAAGATCTTGAATTTGAATTCAAAAGTTGGCTCCAACTCCATGTTGGGGATGTAAGGGTCATGTGATCTTACCCCCATATTCATATATATACATCATATATAGAGCATTGCCTCAAGAGAGATCATTATGTGAGTTTCGAGGCTCCCACGCATGTCCGCGCGTCGTTCCTCTCTTCTCTCTCGCTCCATCTCCTCCTTCCTCCTCTTCTTCTGCACACCAAAGCCCTTCATTGATATCAGAGCATGCTGAAGGCTAGTGTGCAAGAAGCTTCAATGGAAGCTTAGGTCACAAGAGGTGAAAGTGCAAGTCGGCATCTCTCAACAGCAGTTCAATATTTCAGCCGTAACTTGAGGTAGGAAGCTCGGATTGATGCATTTTAAAGTTCTATGCGTAGCTAACACAGAGGGCTACAATTTCACAGAAGGGCGTAGAACCTGGTTCGAGCTTTTAGAGTGCCGAAAATTCGAAAAACGTAGACTATTGTACAAAGCGAATCTACATTCAATAAGACAGCAGGTCAGTTTTTGGATCATAACTTGAGTTCTACAGCTCGGAATTCGATGATTCAATTTGCTGTGCGTAGCTTGGAGAGATAGCTACAACTTTGTAGAAGAACTCAGATCCAGATTCTGAGTTTTAAGCTGCCGAAATTGCAGAATACAGAGCAGTACTGTTGCAAGTGAAAGTGAAATTGACAACAAGTGCTTGTTTTGAGCATATCTTGAGCTACGCACCTCCGATTGAGGTATTCTTTATCTCATTACATAGCCAAGAATCAGATCTTGAAGTTTACTGAGGAACCAAAGTTCAGATTCAGAGGTTATCACCTTTGAAATAGCAAAACACAGAGCAGCACATCTTTGTCATAACAACCCTAGTTGCGTTTGGAGTTTCATTTTGGTTTGGAACTTCTTCGAGAGAGAATTTTTGGTGTGCAAGCTCTTATTCTTAGAGCTTGAAAGCATTGTACATGTATGATCATTGTGGTAGCTCCTCCATATGAGAGTAGAGCATGATCTTGTCACTTGTTTGGCCTGTAAGATGACATTGTGGTATACTCCTTTTTGAGGTTTATGTCATCATGAGTTTGATCATGGATGTATAGTGGCATTGTGGTCTATATCTTGCTTATGCCATTTGGTTACGAATTTACTTACCGATTGCACATCGTTTTAATAGAGTTGACATTGGATCTAGATTGATACTTGTATCTTTGTTTTCTTTACGGGTACATGATCTAGATTGGAGCCTCAGTTACACATTCGTTTGTCACCATTATTAACATTTGGTCATTGATTGATATGTATTTGCCAGTGTGATTCTTGGCATATGTGGATGGTGATTCCCACATGGTTATTTTGGTTCTAGAGTCCATTTTATAGAGGAGATGCTACCGAAATTTTATCGGCCTTCATGCTAGAAAGGAGCTCTAGTGGATCTTGAAGCTTGTGTGATAGCTTTGGATCATTGTTGATCTCTATTTTCTTGGACTTGGTCACAGGTTGTTTGTGACAAGTTGGACCATCTTGCAGGATTCATTCTTGAGTGGGAGATACATCATCATTGTATTGGCATGTATTGCTATTAGTTTTTTGGCATATGTAGTTGCCATTATCTTTGGTTGCATCAGTGACAGGTGGTGACATATTACTCATTGTTCTTTTGCTATTGGTTATCTTGTTTGATTGCTCACTTTACAGGGGATACTCTGTCAAAATTTTCCTAGGATTCTTTCACATCTATTTAGTCAGTCTGGAGACTTGGTGAGCAGACTTATGCTCATGGTTTTATGTGCATGCTAGATGCATGGTTATGTGACAAGTGGTTCACATGGTTTTCTTCTCCAGTGAGACATATGTGATGTGAGTTATGCATATGGATATGCATGTATGATCCTATTCAGGATAGAGTATCGTTTCTAGTCTCTTGTTACATTGCTAGTCTATTGGATTGCCAGCATGGTGTCTTCTCGATTTGATGGCACTGACTTTCCGAGATGGAAAGCTCAGATGTGGCATACATTGGCTTGTGCAGGGTTACATATGTATGTGCATAGAGATGCACAGAGGCCTCATGACATGCCCGACCACGTATGGATGGATATGGATGCATTGGCCAGCTCCACTATCCGATTACAGCTTGTGGATTCTATATATGAGTCTGTTATGTATGAGGAGACGAGTAGTGCATTATGGCAGAGACTACATGATATGTATGCGAGTCCATTGACTCATGTGAGACATAGATCACATCGACGACTTTGATGTTGGCATTGTGGTCATGAGGGCCATATTCGACGATGTTGCTTCAGGCGGATGCGACGACGACGTTGCTTCAGGCAGATGTGACGATGACGTCAGAGATATGCACATGATGCAGGTTAGGTAGTGATTTCAGGAGAGTCTATGGCAGTTGATTATGCCAGTGATGGTGATATCACTTTCTCCTATGGTTCATCTCATGATTCCTCTTGTTCATTGGATAGCACACATATGGCTCGGTTTCTTGATGCATTAGCTAGTTTTCATATTACTCCATATCGTGAGTGGTTTTGTCGATTCTCAGGTGAGAGTCGTGGATGTGTGCACATGCCTGATGGTACGGCATACGACATTGAGGGTGCAGAAGATATATGCCTTATGCTACCTAGTGGAGCATCACTTCTGCTCAAACATGTACGTTATGTGCCTTCATTCCCTATGAGCTTGATTTCAGTTAGCCAGTTACATGAGAGCAGATGTTATGCATTCCTTGGTGAGCATCATTTTCAGTTGCAGTTGGGACAGCTTATGCTTGTTAGAGGTGCCAGGATTGGGCACATGTATCCACTGCAGGTACTTCATGTGAGAGACAGTCTCGTCTCAGTGGGAGTTCAACCTTATGTGTGATGTGAGACTCGTCATGTCTCATTTTGTCTACCTATAGATAGGTCTATTGACATTCATGATGCACATGTATCGCAGGATTTAGATGCTTAGATGGATGTATATGTAGAGCATGTTTTGGATGCTCATGATGCTTATGGAGAGCATGATTGTTTTGATCATATGGATGCTCTTATAGAGCACACTTTGGATGATCACTTGGATGCTTTAGAGCATGATGTGGATGCTCATGCAGAGCATTATGATTATACTCAGTTAGAGTGTGATCATCGGTTTGACATTGGCATTGATGTTGTGCAGTTAGCTCATGTGGAGCATGATCATACACTTGGTGTGATAGAGTAGGATTGCTCTCATGATACACAGTGTGTGATAGAGCAGTTTAGCTCTCAGGGTGCACATGCCAGATGTTGATACAGATATGTCAGGACATGTTGGTCTTGATGATGGTGCTTTAGATGCCTTGGATACAGGCATGGCTGACATGATTAGGTTAGCTAGGATAGCATATGTTTCGTCAGCATTCGTCAGTCTGATGTACGAGTTATTATGCTCGAGACCAGACATTGCAGTTGCTATTGGAGCATTTGCACTTGGAGTTGTTAGTCTTTCAATGATTGGCACATGCATAGAGCGAGTGGGAGCTTTGCAGGAACTTCATGAGTTCTTGCATTAGTCAGATATGAGCTCGACTCTTATCGATATGAGTCTAGAGCAGTTTGAGGTGCATGGATACACCTTGTTTGAGGTGGTTGGTGTAGGTTGATCTGGTATGGGTTGAGATCCGGACTCTTCCTGTACATTATTGTATAGTCCTACATCATTCTTTGTATATTTTTCCACTTATGGTCACACTGACCCTTAAGTGGGAGATTGTTGGGGATGTAAGGGTCATGTGATCTTACCCCCATATTCATATATATACATCATATATAGAGCATTGCCTCAAGAGAGATCATTATGTGGGTTTCGAGGCTCCCACACATGTCCGCACATCGTTCCTCTCTTCTCTCTCGCTCCATCTCCTCCTTCCTCCTCTTCTTCTGCACACCAAAGCCCTTCACGCCAAGCTATAAAAATGGATCAAAATTTCACGTGAGATATAGCCTTAGAGATCATTTGAGAAGGTTTTTCTGTGGTTAGTGAGCTCATTCTGTAGCTCCATTACTACCCTCACATTGTGCAATTATATGTTGCCAATGTCATTGTAATTCTATGTGATTTAATACATATACATTGATCACATCTCTACTTCACTTCTCTGTCAAGTTCATCTCAAAATAGTGATCTTCTTAGACTTGGTTCTCAATGCATATTTGATCATTTGATGTGATTTAAAGTGGTATACATTTAGCATATTCTCTTTTTGATAGCTACAAAGTTTCATTCTCATTGCATAGCTCTGCCCACTGGTTTGCATACTACTAAAGCCCAAAATTGTCAGGATGGTCTATTGATTTACTAAACACAATTCTCACAGTACACTTGATCATTTCAAGTGAAATAACTTGTGGTAGCTATCTATGTCAATTAGATACTCCAAAAAGGAATTTGATCAATTGCCATCATGTTGAGAGCACTGCTCATTTTATTGAACATATATAGAGACCAAAATAGCAAGTCTTAGCTCATAGTTGAATTTTGTACTAATCTATTTTGCTCCATTGATTAGAGGATCATGCTCCAAAGCAGTTAGGTGAATATTTGTGATTGTTGGGAAGCTCAAAAGGTCTACTATACTCTCCACAATTTGTTCTTGGTTGGTGTGAAGCAAGATTTTGCAGCACCACTTCATCTCTAGAATCTATCCACCATCTCCTTCAACAGCGGTATCAGAGCAACATCAAGCAAAATGGGAGATGGATTTCCATAATTCATTGATAAATTGGATAGGAGAAACTATCCAGCATGGTCCCTAAGGATGCAAGCTTATCTCCAAGGAAGAAGCTTATATGGATACATCTTTAGAGATGAGGAAACGCCAATATTCAGAAGCAAACATCAACCTACAAGAGAAGAGCAAGAAAGGCTAACTACATGGTGTGTGAAGGATGCTCTAGCCATGTCTTATATACTTAACTCAATATCCGACTTCTTATTATCTCACCATAGGAATTTCAAGACCTCCCAAGAGACTTGGCAAGTACTTTCTGTTGGTGCAAACCAATCACCAATTGAAGATTTGAAGGACAAAGGATGGAGATAAGATCAACTCTTGAAGCTTAGAAGATGGTTACATTCACAGGTTGAAAGAAATGTACATATATGTACATTAGTTAAGACATAGGTTACTTATGCTTTGACATAAGTCTATACATATTTGCCTATAAATACTTTGAAAAAATATCGGGGCAGTAGGAGAGACAAGAGGAGACAATAGGAGAGTATGAGAATAGTGAATTTGTAAGTTGTAAGACTCAATAGAGTTCATAGGAATGAGTAGAAGTCTCTCTCACAACTCAGTTGTAAATTTCTGAGAAATAGAAGAAAAATTGCGCCCTATGTTTCTGTGTTTTCTCCTCGTGTGGTAGATCTTTTGTGAATTCCTTTAGTAGATGTCTAAGTCCATAGTTAATCAATCTATGGCTAGAGTTTGAGAATCTAATTGTGATCAGGCTAAGAGAATTGTGTGTAGGAACATTTACATGTGAGAAAGTATTCACTGGTTCCTGAAACAGGCGCAAATTTCGATCTTAATGATTTGATCATTTCTCACTCCACAGTTTAAAGTTTTGTGCAAGTAAGCACTTAATCTTTAAGTTGAAAGGTAACCTACTCGTGGCTAAAAGCATTTGCTTAAACGGATTCTATACTGAGAGAAATAAAGCTAAGAAGTTAGGGGTGTCCAAATCAACTTCTCAGAAGTGCAGATTTAGACATAGGTAACTTGGTAAGTAGATTTCTCAAGATCTACTGAGTCTTTTGGAGTGATTTGACTTGGAGAAGGTGCGCAATCTTTAGGCAACACCTTGTGCAAAGTTTCATAAAAAACTTTACACATTTACTCAGTCAATGAGCAAGATTTATGCAGCAGACTTTCTGAGTAATTTCCTTCTTCACAGTTTGGTCAAGAAATTGATATTTGGTCATTGATCTCTTAAATTGGTGAAGGTTTTGACTTACTCTTGATATAGAGGTGTTCTAAATTCAAGAGTAGGTTGTTCTTTTGGAGATTAACACTCTCCATCAGTGGTATCAGAGCAGGAAGCATTAGAATTGAAGAAAAGGAGGATCCCGACTGCTGCAGCTACAAAGAATTTGGCATCTGAAGATTCAAAGGGTGAAAGCTTGCAAGGAAAGCTTGAGAAGGAGATCATAAGACATCAAGGAAGTCAAGAGGAGTATCATTCGAAGTAAAGGTAACCTTATACTTTATAAAGGTTGAAGAATTCAATATACAGGTGAAGGAAGGATGGGAGACTCTCTTCAAATAGAGAAGTTGGATAGAGAAAGCTATCCTGCATGGTCAATGAGGATGGAAGCTCATCTAATGAGCAAAGATTTGATAGCTTACATTACAGGTGAAGAAGAAAAACCACAATTCAGAGATCCTAGTGTTCCAACTAGGGAGGAATTAACAGATTTGAAGAATTGGATGAAGAAAGATGCTCAAGCTAGGAGTATCATTTATATGGCAGTCAATGATTACTTGCTACCTCACATTAGAGGTCTTGAAAGTGCAAGTGATATATGGAATGCCTTGGAAGAGCATTTCCAAAACACCACAAAGTCAAGGAAGGCATCTTTATGGGCATAATTTACAACTTTCAAGAAGAAGGCCTCTCAATCCATTTCAGACTATGTAACAAGGATGAAAGACATTGCAGATGCATTAGGAGCTGTTGATGAAGATATTGAGGAGGATAAATTGGTAAGGCAAATCCTTACAGGTTTGAGAGGTGATGACAAATGGAAGCCATTCATTTTGTCTAGAGAATTATCACTTGATCATTTCACTCCTGATTTAAATCAGTTGCTAGGTCATATGCTAACATTTGAGCAGGATGTTAAAGGAGATGGTGACAAAAGTACATGTCATGCAATGTACTCAAAGGACAAGAAGAAAGCTAACAAAGGAAAGCAACAATCAGGTGAAGATGAAGGCACAACTAGTCAAGCCAACTTCCTAAGAGGTAGAGGAGGTGGCAAAGGTAGAGGAAGAGGCAGGAACAACAAAGATGGAGCCAAAGCATGCTGGATTTGTGGTAAGACAAATCATTTAGCTAATGATTGTTGGCATAATAATCAAAGTAATGGAGGATACAATCAAAACTATAATTCAAGAGGAAGAGGTGGCAGAAATCAAAGAGGTAATTTCAGAGGCAGAGGTAGTAGGGGTTACTTTGGAAGAAATGCAGGTAGAGGTTTCCAAAGTCAACAATATAACAATACCTACTACAATTATGCTTCAGATCAAAAGGAAGGTTCAACATTGATAATGAATGCAACTTGTGAAAGGCAGAATGAAGATCAAAGAGTCTTCTACATTGATTCAGGGTGTAGCAATCACCTGAGTGGTAATATAGCCTTGATGACTGATTTGGAGAATAAGGTATTTAATCATGTTGTTCAAACAGGTGACAACACAAAGCACAATGTGAAGTCAATTGGATCAGTGAAGGCCAAGGATGGTAGCACCTTATTGAGTAAGGTCTTGTATATTCCTACAATTCCTAAGAATTTGATAAGTGTAGGACAAATTGTGGAAAAAGGTTATGAAGTAAGGTTCACTAATGAAGGAGTGTTTGTGGAAGATCCTAGCAATGGGTATAAACAAATTGTTTCAGGGAAGAAAGAAGGAAGATTGTTCACATTGAAGATTCAAGGTAATGTTGGTCATGCCTTGTTCACCTATGGAGGACATAAGATCTCTGGGTTAGATCTTTGGCACAAGAGACTTGGACATTTCAATGAAAGAGGTATTAAAGACATGATTAATAATGGTTCAGTGCATGGAGTGCCTAATGTTGCAGGTCAACATATGACATACAGATGTGAGGCATGTCAATTAGGTAAGGCTCATAAGCAACCCTATTCCAAGCATGGGTTTATGTATTCAGAGAAACTTGAGTTGGTACACACAGATGTGTGGGGACCATCAAAGGACTTCAGTATCAATGGCTCAAGGTATTATGTGATTTATGTTGATGATGCTACCAGATGGATCACTATCTATGTGATCAAAGATAAGTCAGAAGTATTCAATACTTTCAAACATTATTATATGTATGCAGAGAGAATTACAGGACATAAGTTGAAGAGACTAAGGTCAGATGGAGGGGGAGAGTATTTCTCTAATGAGTTCAGTGATTTTGGAATGCAGGTATAAAAAGAGAGGTTACTTGCAGGTACTCTCCTCAACAAAATGGTGTAGCAGAAAGGAGGAATAGGACTCTTTTTGAGTTTGCAAGGTCCATGATGAAGGAGAAAAATTGTCCAAATTATTTGTGGGCTGAGGCTGTAAATACAGCTACTTATTTGGTTAATAGGCTACCATGTAAAGCCTTGCAGGGTATGACACCATATGAGGCATGGTGGGGTAAGAGACCTACACTAGACCATTGCAAAGTGTTTGGATGTTTGGCCTATGCATATGTGCCATCACAATTAAGGCACAAATTGGAACCTAAAGCTGAAAAATATGTGTTTATTGGTTATGATGATAAGCAGATGGGATACAGGTTGTGGAATCCATCCACAAAACATTTTCTTGTATCAAAAGATGTTACATTTGATGAGCAAGGTACTTGGTATGCAGGTACTATCAATATTAATACAGATGATGAAGAAATTGTGAGCCAAAGGAAAGGTAAATCAAAGGTTCAGATATTTGATGAGCAAGAGAATAATGAAGTGCAGGTTGAAGTGGAAGAAACACCAAGATTTGATCCTGAATGTGAAGAACCAGAGACCTCAAGAAGTGGAGAACTTAGGAGGTCTACAAGGAACAAATGGCAACCTACAAGGTATAGCTATGATACTTCATTTTTGACTACTAAGGATTATGCATACATGGTTAAAGCAGATGAAGACCCTTCTACATATGAAGAGGCAAAAGGTAAAGAAAATTGGGAGAAAGCTATGCAGGAAGAATATGATGCATTGATGGAGAATCAAACATGGGATTTGGTTCCAAAACCAAATAGCGAGAAGATCATTGGATGTAAGTGGGTTTATAAGACAAAAAGATTTGCAGATGGAAGTGTGTCTAGGTACAAAGCTAGACTTGTTGTCAAAGGGTTTGCTCAGACATATGGTGTTGACTATGATGAGACTTATAGTCCAGTGGCAAAGATGACAACCATCAGAACACTCATAGCAATTGCTGCATGCAAAGGTTGGAAATTGTGTCAATTAGATGTGAAGAATGCTTTTTTGAATGGTTACATTTCAGATGAAGTTTTCATGGAGCAACCTCAAGGATTCAGAGATGGAAGATATCCAGATTATGTGTGTAAGCTCAAGAGAGCTTTATATGGCTTGAAGCAGGCCCCAAGGGCATGGAACTATAGACTTGTAAAGTTCCTAAAAGAACTTGGATTTCAAGTATCAAAAGCAGATAGTAGCTTGCTTGTCAAAGCAAGTAATGATGGGTTCATTTACATATGTATATATGTTGATGATATAATTCTTACAGGTACAGATGAGAAAGGTATTCAAGGCCTAAAGAAGCAAATGGAGAAAGAGTTCAAAATCAGTGACTTGGGAGATTTGTCATACTTCTTGGGCATGGAGATTTCATACACTCAACATGGAGTGTATGTGACTCAAGAAAGGTATTTGAGAAACTTGTTAACCAAGTTTAAAATGAATGATTGTAGAGTAGCACCTACTCCAATGGAGGTGAATCACAAATTAAGCAGATTTGGAGGTGAAGAATTCAAGGACATGAAGCAATATCAGAATTTGGTTGGTAGTCTTATCTATGCTACATTAACTAGACCTGATTTATCATATGCACTTGGGGTTTTGTCTCAATTCATGCATTGTCCTAGGAAAGAGCATTGGATTGCAGGACAAAGAGTGTTGAGGTACATTAAGGGTACACTCAAAGAAGGTTTGTATTATGGTTTTACATCAGATACAAATATCAAGATCTATAGTGATGCAGATTGGGCAGGTAATCCAGATGATAGAAGGTCAACCTATGAATACATGTGTTATGTGGGAGATAAGTTAATCTCTTGGTGATCAAAGAAGCAACATACAGTTGCTTTGTCATCTACAGAAGCAGAGTACAAAGGCATGGTTGAAGCTGCAAAAGAAGTGATTTGGCTTAAGACTCTCATGAAGAGTTTTGACACTATACAGAGCATACCTATCATTTATGGTGATAACATGAGTTCATTATATCTAGCTGCTAATCCTGTTTTTCATGCCAGGACCAAACACATTGAGATACAGTATCACTTTCTAAGAGAGAAGGTGATGGATAAGGAGATTGAAGTCATACATACTTCAACAAAAGATCAGATAGCTGATATGCTTACAAAGAGCTTGGATGGACCAAAGTTACAAAAGTTCAAAGACATGGCAGGCATAAAGAAGATAAGAGAAACCTCAATTGATGATTGAGGTGGAGCTGTTGGTGCAAAACAATCACCAATTGAAGATTTGAAGGACAAAGGATGGAGATAAAATCAACTCTTGAAGCTTAGAAGATGGTTACATTCACAGGTTGAAAGAAATGTACACATATGTACATTAGTTAAGACATAGGTTACTTATACTTATGCTTTGACATAAGTCTGTACATATTTGCCTATAAATACTTTGAAAAAATGTCGGGGCAGTAGGAGAGACAAGAGGATACAATAGGAGAGTATGAGAATAGTGCATTTGTAAGTTGTAAGACTCAATAGAGTTCATAGGAATGAGTAGAAGTCTCTCTCACAACTCAGTTGTAAATTTCTGAGAAATAGAAGAAATATTGCGCCCGATGTTTCTGTGTTTTCTCCTCGTGTGGTAGATCTTTTGTGAATTCCTTTTGGAGATGTCTAAGTCCATAGTTAATCAATCTATGGCTAGAGTTTGAGAATCTAATTGTGATCAGGCTAAGAGAATTGTGTGTAGGAACATTTACATGTGAGAAAGTATTCACTGGTTCCTGAAACAGGCGCAAATTTCGATCTTAATGATTTGATCATTTCTCACTCCACAGTTTAAAGTTTTGTGGAAGTAAGCACTTAATCTTTAAGTTGAAAGGTAAGCTACTCGTGGCTAAAAGCATTTGCTTAAACGGGTTCTATACTGAGAGAACTAAAGCTAAGAAGTTAGGGGTGTCCAAATCGACTTCTTAGAAGTGCAGATTTAGACATAGGTAACTTGGTAAGTAGATTTCTCAAGCTCTACTGAATCTTTTGGAGTGATTTGACTTGGAGAAGGTGCACAATCGTTAGGCGACACCTTGTGCAAAGTTTCATAAAAAACTTTACACATTTACTCAGTCAATGAGCAAGATTTATGCAGCAGACTTTCTGAGTAATTTCCTTCTTCACAGTTTGGTCAAGAAATTGATATTTGGTCATTGATCTCTTAAATTGGTGAAGGTTTTGACTTACTCTTGATATAGAGGTGTTCTAAATTCAAGAGTAGGTTGTTCTTTTGGAGATTAACACTCTCCATCACTTTCTTCATACTGCTCATCAAATACAAGGGCTAGGAAAGACCAACTTTGGATGGAGTTCACAACCTTGAAGAAGCAACCAAAGCAAAGTGTGGCTAACTATGTGACCAAGATGAAGGATGTAGTTGACCAACTTGGTAGTATTGGAGAAGAAATAGAAGACGAGTAGATAGTAAGGCAGATCATAAATGGCATCAAGGCTGATGATAAGTGGGAGTCCTTTACCACAACAATGGACCTATATATGGACATGCAGATACCATCTCAACACATTGATGGCAGAACAAGAGACAAGACTCAACAAGAATGGAGCCAATTCTAGGGGTAATCAATCTTTTGCCCTTTACATAGATAGAAATAAGAGTAAAGATAAAGGAAAAGGTAAAAAGAATGAAGAAGAGGCAAGTACCTCTCAAGTGAACTTCATAGGTAGAGGAAGAAGTACTAAAGGAAGGGGCGGAGGAGGAAAGCAAGGCAGGGGGAGATCATACAACTCTTCACCTTGCAATGTGGTTCGACAAATCATACCACAAATGAGTGTCTCAAGAACACAAAGAATCTAAGAGGAAGAGGCTTCCACAGAGGAGGCTATGGACAATCTAGAGGCAGGTTCAACAGGAAGCAATTATCATTACAACTAGAACCAAGGCTACAACAACACCTATCAAGGAGGTTTTAGAGGAAGAAGAGATTATAATAACAACTATACAAAAGACCAAGAGGATTCTCTATTGATTATGAACATGACATCTAAGCAAGGTAAAGATGATACGCATCTATTCTATATTGATTTTGGTTGTTCCAATCATGTGGCTGCAAATGTAGCATTGCTATCTGATCTTGAAGAACCTAAAGGGAAGCATGAAGTCTAGATAGGTGATGACATTAGGCACTCTATTAAGAATATTGGAAATATTAAAGCATCTGATGGTAATATGAAACTTTTAAGTAAGGTAATAGATATGCCAACCATAACAAAAAACCTAATCAGTGTTGGGCAGATTGTTCAAAAGGGCTTAGAGGTTAAATTCACAAGGCATGGAGCATATGTGGAGGACCTTCAACAAGGCTTGAAGAGGATTGCAAAAGGTGAGAAATTTTCTAGACTCTTTACATTTGAAGTTTAGGATACCAGAAACATTTTCAATTACAAAGATCAAACCCTATCTGAACTAGGCAAATACGCAGGGATCAGAGTGTTCTTGGCATTCCAAATGTGTCCAAGCAACACATGATTTACAAGTGTGGAGCATGAAAATTTGGCAAATCACAGAGGCAACCATTCAACAAAAAAGGATACATGTATGAAGACTACTTAAAGCTTGTGCACATAGATGTGTGGGGTCCTAGCAGAGAGCCATCAATCTCAGGATCAAGGTACTATGTTTCATTCATAGATGACTATAGTAGATGGACAGTTCTTTACTTCATGAAGTGTAAAGATGAATTCTTCACTTGTTTCAAGAAGTATTCGGCATTGGTTGAGAACCAAACAAGCAGAAGCTTGAAGAGGCTTAGATTTGATGGAGGTGGTGAGTATTTCTCACATGAATTTGAATCATTCTTACACAAAGGTTAAAAGAGAGAGGTTACAACAAGATACACTCCTGAACAGAATCGAGTGGCAGAGAGAAGGAATAGACTAATATTAGAGGCTACAAGATCAAGGTTGAATGAAAAGAAACTTCCAAATTACTTATGGGCAGAGGCTATTTCCACAACCACATACTTAATTAATGGGCTTCCATCCAAGTCCTTGGATGGAATGACACCTTCTGAAGCATGGCATGGGGGGAGAACCTCCCTAGACCATTGTAAAATCTTTGGGTGCATTCCTTATGCACATATACCCTCAAAGATTAGAGGAAAGCTTGATCCAAAACTGAAAGGTGTATATTCATTGGCTATGACCAAAACTAGAAAGGATATAGGTTGTACAATCCCACTAACAAAGGATTTATAGTTAGTAGGGATGTGGTGTTTGATGAAAATAACTCCTCGTTTGAAGATGATTACAGGAAAATAAAGCTATCCTATGACTTGGAAAGTGATTTTCCAACCTCAAGAAGAACCACAAATATAAGAAGATGTCAACTTAGAAGATGAAGAATAAATTGACTACAAAGCTTGGAAGTCCAAGGGCAAGACAAAATTCAAGCAATTGGAAGAAATTCTAGAGTCATCCAATCAAGCGCTAAGAAGATCTCAAAGGGAGAGTAAGAAACCCATAAGTTATGGCTATGACACATCACTAATCACCAAGCATTCTGTATACATGACTAAAGCTTCTATGTGAAAAGAGCCTTGTTCATTTGAAGAAGCCAATAAGAAGGAAGAATGGAGAGAATCCATGCAGAAAGGAATCGAAGCACTTTCGGAGAACAACTCTTGGGATTTGGTTCCCAAGAAACCAAGCATGAAGGTAATAGGATCCTGGTGGATTTACAAAGTAAAGAAAAATTTAGATGGTTCAATCAAGAGGTATAAAGCAAGGCTAGTAGCAAAAGGGTTTGCTCAAACCCATGGAGTGGATTATGAGGAGACCTTCTCACCTGTGGCTAAGATGCCAATAATCAGTCTTAGGAAGTATTGCTACTTCAAAGAATTGGACCTTGTATGAGTTAGATGTTAAAAATGCATTCCTAAGTGGATGGATCTCAGAAGAATTTTACATGGCTCAACCACCAAGGTATGAAGAAAAGGACAAATCAGATTATGTATGCAATTTAAGGACAACACTCTATGGTTTAAAGCAAGATCCTAGAGCTTCGAACCATAGGCTTATCACATATGATGGAATGATGCCAATGGCATCAAGCAAATCAAATCTCATATGATGGAAGAGTTTGAAATCAGTGACCTTGGGTTGTTAACATAGTTTCTTGGATTAGAACTTGTATACTCAGATTCTGGAGTCTTTATTACTCAAAGGAAGTACATTTATGATATGTTAGTCAAATTCAAGATGGAGAATACTAAAGTTGCAGGTACACCCATGGAACTCAACCAAAAACTTAGTTCTCATGAGGGAGGAATCCTTGAAGATATTACAAGTTATCAAAGGCTTGTTGGGAGTCTCAATTATGCAACCTTAACAAGAGTGGACATATGTTATGGAGTAAGTACATTGAGATAATTTATGCGTACACCAAGAAAACCTCACAAAAGGATCTTAAAGTATCTAAAGGGTACTATAAATGGAATATTTTATCTATTCATATCTAACTTTGATATCAAGCTATATTTTGATGCAAATTGGGTTGGCTCAAAAGATGATAGGAGGAGCACTTCTGGCTACTTATCTTTTGCATGTTCAAAGCTAATTTCATGGTCATCAAAGAAACAGCCAACTGTGGCATTGTCATCAACTCAAGTAGAATATAGAGGCTTGACAAATGCAACACAAGAAGCTATGTGGCTCAAGCGACTTTACATAGATTTGGGATTGTTTAGACATTCGGGCAACGCACCAAAAAACAATGTCTCTTGCCATACCAAGTAGAGTGGAGTGGCCATCACCTGTCTGAAGGTCTTGAAAAACTCATTGGTAAGGGTGAAAGGACTCGGGCTTTTCCCATTAGGAAGCACATCCATGACTTCTATGATTTCAGTGTTTGAAATGGGAGCTTCAAGAAGAGTTTTCAAATTATGTGGAATTCTTATTGATTTGACTCTAGAAATGGTCGCCATGCAATCATGCCTGTGGGAAGAAAGAGGCGTCAAAACCCCGAGGCGTTGGAAAAAATGGTTGACAATCACTGATCTTCCGTCTTGCATTCAACCCCATTGATGTCCATCAGGAAGGGGAAAACATCCTTAGATTGTTTCTTTTTTCACTACAACATATCGCGGGTATACCGAGGATGCTAGCGAGGCAAATGAACGGGTGTGATCTCTTCGCGATGTCGGTGTTAGAGTCGGTATACGCATTGGAAAGAAAGCGCCGTTATAGGGGCCGGTATAAGCGTCGGTATAAGCGCCAATATATTCCTCGATATTACCAATGCTTATACCAACGTCCATACCGACGCCCGCACTGGGCGTACCGGCGCCTATACCGACGTCCATACTGGAGCTACCGGTGCGTAAACCGACGACCTTATCTGCACAAATTTTTTTGGGTAGAATGTGTTGTCTTTTGCTAGAGCATGATGTTGTCTAGCAAAAGACAATACACTCTGCCCAACTGAATACATGTGTTATGTACTCTAATGGCAACCAAAACATAAACTTATATGAGCAAAAATGATCAATGAATCATGTACAAAAAGTTGTATATTCCATAAATGAAAAATGTACAAAAGTGTGGCAAACCACTTCTATATATGAATCGAATACAAAATGTGACAAAGCACTTCCATATAGGAATCAAATACAAAATTATGGTACATCATTGCCACATAGGAGTGTAATTCAAAATTGTGGCAATGTGACAAAACACTTCCATATAGGAATCAAATACAAAATTATGTTACATCATTGTCGTATGCGAGTGTGATACAAAATTGTGGCATTGATCAAAATATTTACACCTACAATCCTTCAACAAAACATATGTATAAAATAAGACCAATTAACATGACATTTATAAACAACAAATAAAAACACGAAAACAAGATATAACTTTACCTAATCAAGAATATTCTCCCATGAGACAATTGCACCGCGTCCCTCTAAGTCTTGTAACAGTGCAGTCAGTCCATGTCGATATCCATATGATTCTTCACTTCGCTCGGAGGACGACCCATTGCCAACTCCTATAATAAATATGCAAAATGTTAGATGAACATACATAATGTGCTTAACACAAACAAATTCAATAATTAACATGATACTTACAAATTGGTAGCGCACACTGGCATATCCGCTGCTACCTAAATGCGACATTCCAACCGTATCTAAACGTGTGGCCGCTGCATCTCTCTGTTGACGATATCGATCAGGAGTATGTTGCTGCTCATCCTGAATCGATTCCCATTCTTCGACATCTAGCCATACAGGCTTCGGTAAGCCTGCTCTAAAAGCATCCCGAGCTTCCGATCGTCGATGAGACATTACCTCGCCTGGCATATGTTGAATCCATTCGGAACTTACAATAGGATTCCTAGGTGCCGGTCGGTACTCTTCATATATGCATTGTGTGATATGATTTTTAGAGTCCCTATCCTGTTCGGTCCATTTTAACATTACTGAATGACCGAATTCAATGGAGCAGAGTTGTCGAATGCACTGACGCATTGACTTTCCGGCCGCATCCATAACTGGAGCTCTATTACGGATATGATATATCTTTGATTTGTCATGATCATGCGCACCCCAAGGTGTACGTATATGATATATTTTTGATTTGTCATGTACGCATATGCATGCATGTATGCATATGCATGCATGTATGCATATGCATGCATGTATGCATATGCATGCATGTATGCATATGCATGCTTGTATGTATATGCATTCATGTATGCATATGCATGCTTGTATGCATATGTATACATGCATATGCATTCATGTATGCATATGCATTCATGTATGCATATGCATGCATGTATGCATATGCATGCTTGTATGCATATGCATGCATGTATGCATATGCATGCATGTATGCATATGCATGCTTGTATGCATATGCATGCATGTATGCATATGCATTCTTGTATGCATATGCATTCATGTATGCATATGCATTCATGTATGCATATGCATCCATGTATGCATATGCATGCATGTATGCATATGCATTCTTGTATGCATATGCATGCATGTATGCATATGCATGCATGTATGCATATGCATGCATGTATGCATATGCATGCATGTATGTGTATGCATTCATGTATGCATATGCATTCTTGTATGCATATGCATGCTTGTATGCATATGTATACATGCATATGAATTCATGTATGCATATGCATTCATGTATGCATATGCATTCATGTATGCATATGCATTCATGTATGCATATGCATTCATGTATGCATATGCATTCATGTATGCATATGCATGCTTGTATGCATATGCATGCATGTATGCATGTGCATGTGTGTACGCATTTTATGTATGCATATGCATTCATGTATGCATATGCATTCATGTATGCATATGCATTCATGTATGCATATGCATGCTTGTATGCATATGCATTCTTGTATGCATATGCATGCATGTATGCATATGAATTCATGTATGCATATGCATTCATGTATGCATATGCATTCTTGTATGCATATGCATACATGTATGCATATGCATGCATGTATGCATATGCATGCATGTATGCATATGCATTCATGTATGCATATGCATGCTTGTATGCATATGCATGCTTGTATGCATATTCATGTATGTATGCATATGCATGTATGTGTATACATATATATGCATGCATGTATGTGTATGCATATGCATGAATGAGTATGCATATGTATTATGTACGTGTGTATGCATATGCATTGTGTATGTGTGTATGCATATGCATTGTGTATGTGTGTATGTGTATGCATATGCATTGTGTATGTGTGTATGTGTATGCATATGCATGTGTGTATGCATATGCATATTTGTATGCATATGCATGTGTATGTGTATGCATATGCATGTGTATATGCATATGCATGTTTGTATTCATATGCATGTGTGTGTTTATACATATGTGAGTGTGTATGTATATATCTCTCCCTCTCTCTTTCTCTCTCTCTTTCTCTCTCTCTCTCAATCGAAAACAAAACTAAAAAGAGAAGTTATTAGAAAAGCAAAAACATAAAGAAAGAAAAAACAGTGATATATCTCTCACTTACATCGATATTATTGTTTGAATCAAGGTTGTAAAAATCCACTTGAAGTTCTCCTTCGTCGAATTTCTAAAAAATGTGATCCCAAAAATCTCTTGCAAAATTAAAGAAAGAACATATTAGAAAAGGAAAAACATAAAGAAAGAAAAAAGAGAGCTACAATATGTGCGATCTACTTACCAAAGTGTAAGATCTATAAAAATAGAGGTGTGCTTAGAGAGAGAGAGGGAAGGAGAGGAAAAGAGAGTAGAGAGAGAGAGAGAGAGAGAGAGAGAGAGAGAGAGAGAGAGAGAGAGAGAGAGAGAGAGAGAGAGAGAGAGAGAGAGAGAGAGAGAGAGAGAGAGAGAGAGAGAGAGAGAGAGAGAGAGAGAGAGAGAGAGAATTGATTGAATCAAGGTCGTCAAAATCCACTTGAAGTTCTCCTTCGACGAATTTCCAAAGATTTTATCGCAAAATCTCTTCCAAAACCAAAGAGAGAACATATTAGTAAAGCAAAAACATAAAGAAAGAAAAAAGAGTGCTACAATATGTGCGATCTACTTACCAAAACTTCAGATCTATAAAGATAGAGGTCCGTTTAGAGAGAGAGAGAGAGGGAGGGAGAGAGAGGGAGGGAGAGAGAGGGAGGGAGAGAGAGGGAGGGAGAGAGAAGGAGAGAGAGAGGGAGGGAGAGAGAGAAAGAGGGAGGGAGGGAGGGAGAGAGAGAGAGAGAGAGAGAGAGAGAGAGAGAGAGAGAGAGAGAGAGAGAGAGAGAGAGAGAGAGAGAGAGAGAGAGAGAGAGAGAGAGAGAGAGAGAGAGAGAGAGAGAGAGAGAGAGAGAGAGAGAGAGAGAGAGAGAGAGAGAGAGAGAGAGAGAGAGAGAGAGAGAGAGAGAGAGAGAGAGAGAGAGAGAGAGAGAGAGAGAGAGAGGGGGGGGGACAAATAGAGATCTGCTGTTGGCGCGTGCAAACCCGACAGGAGAAGATCTAGATTCAAAATGCTCAGAATGACGAATTTTGGTTTCGGGCTCGGTTAAAAAGAGGGCGTCAGTATAAGCGTCGGTAATTTGCTGGAATTATCGACGCTTATACCGATGCAGTCTTTTCGAGGCAAAGCAACTTTCCCAAATTGTCCAAGGGTCATACCGACGTTGACAGTTGATCGTCAGTATACTGATCGTCGGCATTCCCTCGATATGTTCTAGTGTTTAGGAGGGCACACATCTCTTTAGTAGGCCTGTCCGCCTTACCAGCCCAACACTCTTTGAAGTATACCTATAGATTTCTCCTTTGAATTTCTTCCTCATATCTCAGCAAGCCTCTGATTTTATGTAGCCCCGTTTGGTATTTAGAGTTGCCTTTGTTCAATTCCTCCTCAAGATGCCCCAGTCTATGATAGAGCTTCTCTCTTTGCATACGACGAACATTTTGTAGTGTCTTATGGGTCCTGACCAAGATATGATGAGTCTTCATAACCACCAACTTTTGGCTGGCCATTAGAGGTTAGCGAAGGATGAATTCCAAGCCTTAGTAATCTCCTGATGGATGGAGGGGAAGGAGAAAGAAGTCGAACTAGCATGAAACCATAGTGCTCTCTTTAGCTTGGTGAAAGGCATGAAGGTGAGAATAATTAGGTAGTGATCTGGCATGGTAAGGTCAGAATGTTGGGATAAGAAGGGTTGGCCCCACTTGCAGGTTAGGTCCTATGAAACATAAGGTCACTATGTATTTGGCTTTAATATCTGTACCTATGGATGCTAAAGCACATGGGCTATGCTAGGCCTTGTCGTGGTTGGATACATTCATGACCTTATTATTGACATGTAGAGTATGCTATATTCAACATTGTCACTCCATGAGCACTTAAATTTAAATTGAACTTCAAAGTATTTATGATTGACTACAATTACACATTACATAATTAGAGAAGAGGCCAAATACCTTCCATGCGTGAGGCGGATACCATCATTCCTAAATATCACATAAGTTCTAAGAAGGTACAAAGGTTAGAGATGTTATTATCTAGTACAAGATTCGTATTGATGCCCTTTATACTACCACATCGTTTTCTCTTACAAATAGATCACCAACATATCTACACTGAGCGCAACGTGAACAACTTTTGGATTCATATAGAGGGATCAATCTACGCTAATTCGTATGTAGCCAAGTTTGGCTAAAGCTTTGGGTAATTTACTCCATATATAATGGATTCCCTGGCCTTGGGGATCTCTAAAGTCCGTATAGAGATATTCTTTAACCCATATGTATGATGTGAAAACTTTGTATCTTTAGTTTTGTGGGAATTATTTGATAGTTAGATTGTCTCTTGAAAAAATTCATTTATAAATCCATTCTTACCATTTAATTTGTACACATTTGAGCATTTATCATAACCAGTTCCTAGCAAATCCCTCACTATAAGTATCCATCCTCACGGTGTGAATGTCTCATCAAATTTGATGCCATGTAATATACTAAAACATTTGACATTTATGTTGGAGTTTCAGGATTGCAAAACAAGATAAGGAAGAAGAAGAATCTTGGAGAACAACACAATAGTTAATGTATTACCAAGTGAATATACAAAGATAAGTGATCTGATAGGTTATAAGCATATATACAAGCGAGATGAAAGACCTCCTAAAGAGGGAATAGAGTATCCCAACTATCTTAAGTGCGATCACACACATCACTACTAAAATATATCAACAAATCCTCCCTAAGAGTGATGCAAAGAACAAGGACCTAGCACTCATTTATAAAGAAGTGACAAGTTATGTGAAAATAATACACAAAAGGAAATAAGCCCAAAGGTTTGTAGAAAGCTTCACACTTCTCCCTAGATAGATTCTTTGTGGAAAGGCCTACAACATTATCTTGTGTGAGCACATAAGCCAAATAGATATTTCTAGCAAAGAATCTCTGTGTGTTTGCATGTGAGTGTGTCTATATATGTGTGTATGTGTGAAAAAGTGTGTGTATGAATATATGTGTATGTGTGTATGTGTTGATGTATATGTGTGTTTCTTATGTTTGTGTATGTATGCATGTGAGAGTGTATGTGTGCACATATGTGTATGTATGTGTGTATGTATATGTGTGTGTGTATGCATGTGTGTATGTAGGTATGCATATGCATGTGTGTATGTATGCATGCATATGCATGAGTATGCATGTGTGTGTATGTATGCATGTGAGTGTGTGTGCATATGTGTATATGTCTCTGTATGCTCTAAAACCAACATTAAACATTAACAAACATGAATTTCATTTCTCTTTCTCTTTCATCTCTCTCTTTCTCCCTCTCTATATATATAATAAAGAACAATACCATACATGCCTATACATAAATCACTTACATTGATATAATTTCCTTTGGATCGGTCGTCAAAGCACAATCGACACCATCACTCATCAAACAAAAAATTGATGCCAAAAAGCTCCTTCAAAACAAAATGAAAGAGAAATTAGGAAACAAAAATTAATAGATAAAGAGAGTGGGTGAAGGAGTGCACACATCACTTACCAATATGCAAGAGAGAGATGTGTGTGTTTGTAGAGAGAGAGAGATCTCTATGTGCATGTGGAGAGAGAGATCTGTGCATGTGTGTGGAAAGAGAAGAGGGTGCAGGGTATGACCATCGATATGGCTAGCATCACTATGAAGTGTATGTATGTATGTGAGTGTATGTGTGTGTGTCTATGTGTGTGTATGTATATGTGTATGTATCTGTATGTGTTTATGTGTATGTGACTATGTGTATGTGTGTATGTGTGTGTATGTGTATGTATGCATGTGTATATATATGTGTTTATGTGACTTTATGTGTGTATGCATATGTATGTATATATGTGTATGTGATTGTATGTGTGTGTATGTGTATGCATGTGTGTATATGTGCATGTGTGTGTATGTATATATACATATGCATGTGTATGCATGTGTGTGTATGTATGCATGTGAGTGTATGTATGCATGTGTGTGCATGCATGTATGCATGTGAGTGTATGTGTGTGTCTATGTGTGTGTATGTACCTATGTGTGTGTGTATGTGAGTATGTGTGTATATGCATGTGTATATATATGTGTTTATGTGACTTTATGTGTGTGTATGTGTATGTCTATGTATGCATGTGTATGTATATGTATGTATGTGATTGTATATGTGTGTGTATGTGTATGTGTGTGTGTATATATGTATGTGTGTGTATATATGTATGTGTGTGTCTATGAGTGTGTGTACACATGTATGTACCTGTATATACATGTACAGGCTCGTGCTCTATGAATGCTTCTTGATCACTCTCTCTCTCTCACTCTTGATCTTGGCACAAATGTGCTAAGAGAAATCAATTTCATTTTTTGTATTTGCAAGAGGTCACTTATGTGATGATTTTCCATCACATACAATTTACCAACATTTTTAGGAGTGTCACTAATCTGCGACACTACTAGTGATAGTACTTTGTTGAATCATATTAACGACATGCATCGTCGCTTATGTGACTTCAACTTTTTTTTCCTTTTGGGAGCATCGATTATGCGATGCTCTTTATAGTTAGCATCACATAAGCAACACTCCTCGCTTTTTTTTTTATAATTGGGGGCATTACCATGCACCCATTTTTCTTGTAGTGCTTAGTCAGAGGAAAATAACATATAAATTTTTAATCCCAAGTTCATTTTTAATTTAAATATATTAAAATAGCCCAATGAGGTGCATTGAGTATATTTGTTCTTTAACATCTGATTACCAAAATGGATTCCTTCAAGGGTTGAATTAAAATAAACATACGCAATTAAGTGAATACTAATGTCCATTCTATGTTTTCTACTTTGTACCTTGCACTTGGGGATTTTGTATGGATCCCCTGTTGTGTTTATAGACCATATTTTGGTGGGTGTAGATTTTATTACTTATAATGAATGCGCTATTGCTTTTTCCTATGAGAAGTTCTCAATCATGCTTTAATCAGTAATGTAATCCGAGAGTTTTCGCCTCTCTTTTGTTACCAAAATCAAGTGTGATTTGCAGACCAAGACTTGAACACTTTATTTTGGTTTTAAGACGTGAGTTCAAATGACCCTGTCTTGGTACAACTGCTTTCGTATATTTTTTAATTCAAATTTTATTGTTTTATACACATTTAAATGTGATTCTTTAGGCAAAATACTCTCCCCATGATTCTCATGGGGGTTGGATCCAAGATGTTCTCCTTCCCATCCTTGAGTCTAGGCTAACCTTATAAGTTGTCTAATACTCTAAGAGTACCTAATGTAATCATAAATTTGACACTTGTCCAAGCTACTTTATAAAATTCCCAGCCCTCCCTTAAAGAACATTTCCATCCTTGAAAATATGATTGAAGGAATAAATTTAAAATAGCATTGACATGAGACCATGGTCCAAATTGAGGAGCACATTTTTCATCTCTTTGATTCGCCTCTTTAATCATAAGGAAATTGTAGCCCATATTGAATTTGAAATTTGGGAAATTTTTTTGTGCTCTAATCTCTACTCATACCATTCTAAATACCATCTAGCTTTGCACTTCACAAAAATAGCTGATTTCGATGTTTCCATTATGATCCACATCTAACCAACATCCACTAACCTCTTTCCCAAGTAGAGTATTATTGCGTCCGATCAGGGCTTTATGGTCTTGATAGAATGTAGGAAATAACTGCTCCTTCACGTTTGGAAAACCTAACTTTAACTTAGAAAAGCAAATCCTAAATTAATTTTCAAACTTTCCAACTTGAACTTTTTCTTTGAGTTTGAATTTGGCCTTTCACATGGACACTAACAGTAACAATCTCCCACTAAACATCAATATGGCCAAAGTAACTTGGGAGAAAAACGAAGAATGATAAAGAATACTTGAGTGTAAGTATACAAGCTATACCTCCCACTTGATGGGCATGTTACATAGCAACATTATCTCGAGTGTGAACCTTCTCAAGAATAATGCGCTCAGTGGCTAAGCAATCTCTAATGAAGTGATACCTCACCTCAATGTGCTTGGTCTTTACATGATAGACCAGATTCTTAGCCAAAGCAATATCACTCTGACCCACACTGAGCGAATGAGGTATATGCTCAGGTAGACACATATCACAAGCAAGAAGAGAAAGCCACAATGCTTCCTTACATGCCTCACTTGTTGCAACCCTACTTCTATGGTGGAAACAACTATAAATTGTTGAAGATGAGATCTCTGAAAAATGTACCTTGATGTAGACTTACGATTGTCTAGACAACCAACATAGTCTGAATCTGTGTAACTTATAATGGATGCTTTCCCTATATGTAACCGTAGACACTTGTCCTTAGTGCCACTCAAATATCTCAAAATCATCTTGACTGCTTCACAATGTTTCTTGCAAAGATTAGACATATATCTGCTCACAACTCCCACTGCAAATGCAATGTCTAGCCTCGTAGCTACCATAGCATACATGAGACTATCAATAGCATACTGATAAGGAATTTTGTTTATGAATTCCTTTTCCTCATCTAATTTGGGGAAATCATCCTTGCTTAATTTCACATATGTGGCTAAAGGTGTACTCAATGCCTTTCCACCGTGCATATTAAACCTATGAAGTACTTTGGATATGTACTAATTTCGAGACAAATATATGCATCTTTTACTCCTATCATGAGTAATGCGCATGCCAAGAATATGTTTGGCATCCCCCAAATCCTTCATATCAAATATCTGACTCAACTTACTTTTTGAGAATTGACAAGTCATAAGAGGACTTCCTAGCAATCAACATATCATTGACATAAAGTATCAAGCATATCAAGCTGCCATCTGAGCATCTCTTTGTGTAGAGACAATGATCCTCATTGCTTTGACAATAGCCTTGAAACTTCATAAAAGTATCAAACTTTTGGTACCATTGTCTAGGGGACTATTTAAGTCCATATAAGCTCTCCTTGAGCTTACAAACTAGACTTTCTTTGCTAAAAACTACATAACCCTCTGGTTGTTCCATATAGATCACATCAGATCTTAATGCAAGAAAGCAATTTTCACATCCATCTCGACTAACTCTAAGTCCTCCATTGCATTGAATGCAAGCAACATGTGCAAGGTAGTCATCTTGACCACTGGAGAGAAGATTTCCTCAAAATCAACACCATGTTGTTGCTTTAAACCCTTTGCAACAAGTCTTGCTTTATACTCTAGAGAAGCACTATCTGATGTGATTTTAAGCTTATATACCCATTTACATGGTAAAGTTTTCCTGCCCTTTGGCAAAGGTACTAAATTCCAAGTACCATTCTATGAATAGAATCCAACTCACCCTTCAGGGCACACTCCCACTTGACATTATTCATTGTCTACAAAGTCTCTTTGTAGCAAAAAGGCTCACCAGCATCTATTAGCATAACAAAATCCAAACCTCGAACATATCTATCAAGTGGATGTGAGACACGTGTAGAGTGTCTTAATGCTTGCTGAAGAGGAACATTTGTAGACTGATCTGATCGGACATTCTCTTGAACATCCCTATGTGCAACATTTTTATGCATGCTAACTGGAGAACTAGTATCCTCAAACACCACTCTTCTCACTTCAACCTCCTTAATGGGTTGTTTATGAATCTTAGAATCATTGAAAATGACATCACTAATTCTGATTACTGATCGTGTTTCAGGATCCCATAAGTGATATAAAAATTCTCCTTCTTGACCATATCAAAGAAAAATGCATTTCTTTGACTTATGGTCCAACTTTTGTCTAAGATTCTTGGGTATATGAGCATATGCTTCACACCCAAGAATCCAAAGATGATCATAATATGGTGGCTTCCCTATCCATAACTCTTGTCCCACTTTCAGACCTTTGGCAATACTAGGTGAAAGGTTAATCACATGAATTGTAGTCAATACTACTTCTGCCCAAAAGCCTTGTGAAAGGTTTGCATGATGCTGCATAGAAACTACTCTACCCTGACTAGTTCTATTCATCCTTTCAGCTACACCATTCTGTAGTGGGATATAAGGAGCTATAAAATCTCTATGAATTCCTCTAGACTGATAGAAAAAGCTGAATGCATGTGAGGTATACTCACCCCCATTATCTAAATGGAAAGCCTTAAGCTTAGTTCCTTTTTCAGGCTCAACTGAAGCAAGAAATTTCTAAAAGTAGGGAATACATCATCCTTTGCTTTGATAGGATATACATAGACTTTTCTAGTAGCATCATCTATGAAAGTAAAAAAATAAAGAGAACCTTCTAATGACCTTCTCGGCATAGGAACACAAACATCTGTATGAACGAGATCTTAAGGCTAAATTGAAGAGTAAATGTGCATTTTGTGCACATTCCTAGTTTGCCTTCCATATTGACAATGCTCACAAAATGGAAAATAAAAGAAAGATAACACAGGTAAGTAGCCAAAACGAGAAAGATTTTCCATTCCACTACGTGATATATGGTCCAAAAAACCATGCCAACTACAAGCCATGGGCTGTTCAGTAACAACTAATAAGTGTTCTTTCTATGATACAAATAAAGGATAAAGTGAGCCAACTTTGCTTGCTTTTGCAATAACCATATTGCCCTTTGATACGCAAAAGGACAGAGCATAGAAAACCACCTTGTAACCAAGGTCATCAAGTTGACCAACTAACATCAAAATACCTGATAAATGAGGTACATGACGTATATTATGCATAGTAAATTTTGAACCATCAATGAACTACGAAACCACATCACCAATCCCCACAATGTCACACTGGTAAGAGTCACCAAGTCTCATGGTACCTAGAGACTTTGCTGCGTAATTAGAGAACCATTTTCTATGTGGTGTCACATGGAAAGAAGCAGGAGAATCTAGTAGCCACATGTGGGAAAGAGAATCAGCCATAACAGCCTCAGTTGGAACAATACTATCAAGCATCAACACTTCAGCATCATCAAAAATAGCATTAATTTCTTCAATCTTCATTGTCGAAGTAGATGGTGCAGGTAGTAGTTTAACATGCCCATCAACATTTTGTCCTTTACTTTAAGCATTCTTTAATGTAAAACAATCTTTTTTCATGTGTTCTTTCTTATGACAATAATGGCATTTGATATCCCTCTTCCTTGATTTACTTACACTCTTATTCCGTTGACCATTCTTTTCGTTGTTCTTGCTCATGCCATGTTGCTGATTCTTTCCTTTGTAAGAATCATGAATTTATAGGCATCTCCACTCTAAGTGCCAACCATACATTTTCTACGAATCTCCTTACTCAAGAGTGCTCCACATATGTCATCATATACCAATTTACCACCAAGTGCACTATTGCTAATAGCTTACACAAAACATATCCCATGATGATGGAAATTTGCATACCAACAAGAATACTTTCATTTCATTATCCATATCCATTTTTTGAGCCTGTAATTGGAAGAATATAGCATCAAACTGCAGGTCATATAACTTTCTCATTAGATACACTTTATTTGATGTCGTCTCTTTTTCATATGTATTGCATAACTTCTTCCAAAGCTCCTTTGCACTTTCATAATTTAATACTATAATGTAAACATTATTTGCCAATGCAATTGAATGGTAGACCTAACCATTTCATCTAACTCCTCCCAATCATCTTCATCCATGTTTGCAGGCTTCTTTGAGATTCTATTTACTTGCTTCCATTGCCTGCTCTGAGTGAGCACATCTTTAATCTGATTCTTCCATAGAGAAAATTTTGTGCCATCAAATTTTTGGATCTCCAAATGCTCTTTACCCTGCAAGTTATAGATCCTCCTTGAAAAACTATCGCTAGACCATGATCCACCAGATGTGCCTAAGACCTCTGATGCCATGATCATAGAGAGCTGAATAGAATGATAATGGAGCTAGAAGAGTTTGAACCCCACTAAGGCTCAAAGAAGGATGACCAAATGTTAGATTCTAGGAGAGAATTCAACATTCTTCCCACAAAAATGAATTAATGAACAGTAATGACCAACCAAAAGAAGTATGTGAGAATAAATGTGCTCACACCAATAAGTGTATCAAGGAGTAAATCAAGCACTATATAATTGACAAAACCAAAAAACTAGAAAAATTTTGCTAGAGTATCCTATGTAAAATGAGCATATGATGAGTGCCAAAATCGCATAAAACTACAAGTACTGACATGTTTACTTGCATATTGAATCACTGACTCCACTGCATATAATCAATTACCCAAAAGAAGCCAAATAGGCTTACGGAGCACCTATGAGCAACTATCATACATCTCCTATGGCGAGGCCGGGTAAGTCTTCCACCTACATCACCAGAGAGACCCTGACATCTGGGTGGCTCCCAATTAAGAAAACCTCGCCACGAACCTCTTCATCAAACATAAAAGGCTTTATGCAAAAACGTAACCATTATATTAATGACCACATGGACATACATAAGCAGTATCCATAGAAGCATACATAGTGTGTATGTGCTCAATATATGTAGTAAAATGGCACTGAGAAGGCTAAATTCACTGCTCAAACACTGGCCAACAACACCTGCAAGTGTCTATTGACTCTGTTCTTTAGGCTCAAAAAACCTGCATAAACTTGCGGTGGCTACTTCCACCACAACTAAAACCTTTCAAGAAACATGTAGATTAACTAGTGTGGATGAAAATGTAACACCAAAAGTTGAACATTCATTGTTGAAGAAATACAAAGAACACTCTTTTTGATGTTCTCTCCTTTGCGCACAAGCAATGATGCCAATGATGACTTTGGTGAGTTGTAAGACAAGGTATGCCAAGGTCTATGCCTTGATCGCCGCCTTTAGTCATAAGCCTTGGATAGGTGGGCGGGTGCTTGCTTCACTCACACAAAAGGAACAAAGTTTTTGTGTCAAAATGTTCTAATATTAGTGAAGTATTTCAATAGTGATGCACTAGAGTGCGCTCTCCTTCTTCAGTGCTCCACGACGATATCCTTGGAGTAGAAACCGAGATCCAAGCACCGCACACGGTACTCCGCAAAGAGGCTACATAATATGCAAAAACACACAGTACACATGGAGCACAAACACACACTTCTTAGGTGTTACAAATGCAGTCAAACTTACAGTCTGTGGCTGACCAAGCCACTATATGTTTTATTAAAGAACATATTCAAAAGTGTCTGATGGCCATTTGGCCTTTCACATGGACACTAACACTAACAATCAGAAGGGAAAGGTAAATGGAGCTCATCTACTAGTGAGAAAAAATCTACTAATGCTTCACAATCAAAGAAGGAGGAAAAAGATGAAAAAAAACTTTTGTAAGTACTATAAGACAAATGATCATGCCATAAAGAGTTGTCCTAAACTTGTTGCAAAGGAGGCAATGAAGAAAGAGGTTGGAATGGTTGTTGCAAAGTCCTCTACACTTAAAACAAAGTCTAGCCATATTCTTTAGAATGAAGAATGGGCATTTGCTACTATTTGTAATTGTTAGCCATCTTTGTAGGAGTAGTGTATGTCTATAGTAGAGTTGGATGTTTGATAGTGGTGCAACCAAACATATATATTACATCGCAAAAACATTTCTTCACTTCACTTGACCTTGACCCTACACGGAATGTTATCACGTGCTAATTACTCCTCTTATCTTGTAATGGGAGTTAGATCATTTTGAGTACTATTGATGGTAGTTCTTTTACATGACCAGATGCCTTATATGTGCTAGAGATTAAGAAAAATATGTTATTAGTTTCAACACTAGCCAAGTTTGCTTGGTTTTCAAATTTGTTGATGACAAATGTATAATTCATGATCTCTTGATGGTGATTTTATTATTGTTTCTAGTATTTTATGTCATGGGATGTATAAGTCATAGATTATGAAAATTTTTTGAATGATTCAACATGTGTAGTTCATGATTCTTAGGCTATCTCAGATGCAGAGCTTTGACATTGGTCATTTGAATTTTTCTAGTTTTTTTTGCTATAGAAATGTAAAATGGTGTCCTCTCTACACAAACTTGAGGCATCTTCTACACATGTGTGTGAAGGCTATATTTTGGCCATTATGGAGCATTCCTCCGTCCCAAAAGATGGTTTGGTTAGAGTTTCTCATAAGTTTTGGCTTGTTCATGGTGATGTTTGTGGTCCTATGCAGACACCTTCATTTGCTAGCTACCTATATTTTGTGACTTTCATTGATGATTTTTCCAAGCATGCATGGGTTTATCCATTGTAACCAAAGTTTGAGGTGTTTAAGTGCTTCAAAAACTTCTTGGTTATGGCTGAAAATTTGTATGCATGTAAAATGGGCACCTTTGTTTTGATATAGGGGGAGAGTATATATGTCTTCTGATTTTAATGCATTTCTAGCTAAATGTGGGATAAAAAATTAGTGTGCAATTTCATAGGCATCTCAATAAAATGGACTTTTTGAAATGAAGAACACGTCTCTCATGGAAATGATGGCTGTATGGTCAAATGTTAGGCTTTATAACATAGCTTCTAGCTCGAGGCTACTATGTATGCAACATATGTACTTAACATGTGTTCCACCAAAGCATTGCAATTTTTTTGGTTGCCATCCACATACTAAGTGCATTTTGGTTAGCCATGACGTTGTTTTTGTGGATGTATTTCAACCCTATGGTTTTTTGTAGAAAATGCATGAAAACAAAGTGTGTAGGTTGAAAAAGGCATTATATGGTTTGAAGAAAGCATTAAGTGCTTGGTATGAGAACATACATGCATACATGCTAGCACATAGTTTTGAGAACAATTCAACTAAGAAAACCTTATATGTTAAGCATATAGATGATGTACTTTTGATCATTTTTTTTTATGTTGATGATATGATGCTCATTGTTCCTAATGAGAAGTATATTGTTGACTCGTTTACGGCTAATTTGCATGCCTCTTTTGAGATGTTAGATTTGGGGCATATGCATCATTATATGGGTATACGATTTATGAAAATTGATGGGGGGAGGGGGGGGGGATTTATTGATATATTTTGGGTAGTAATGTGTGTGAAGACACTTAGGATCGGCAAGCCACTTTTTTTACTTTTTATGAGGATTTTTCCATAGCTTCTATATACACTTATAACCCTAATGGGTCAGTTGTCTTTGCAAATTCACTTGGTAATGCATTTAGTATTGCATTGTTCTCCAAGCTTCTTCTTCTTCCTTGTGTTGTTTGTGTGCTTTTGCAGACCTCAAAATCCAAACATCTTCCAAATTTAGAGAATATCTTAATTTTTGATACATAAAACTTAAGTAGTGCTACCTATGATTTGGGGCTTACTTAGAAACTACTTGCACGTGGCTTATCTCTCTTACTTTTCCTATTTATCCTTAAGGAGTTTTATTTACAAATAACGTAACATTTATGCAAGTTCTAAATAACTTGGATGATTGCCATCATCTCCAAGTTTAACTTATGGGTTACTATAAACCCTCTTGGAAGTTTACTTTACAGTTCACTCTCAAACCTCTTGGAACAAGAGCACATCTTACCCTCTTCGAAGTGTACTTTATGGTTTTCACAAAACTTCTTGGAATACGTCCAACACTTTAAAGATACTTATTTTCATGGATGTTATTTTAGTTTAATGACTAATTAAAGATTTAGTAGTTGACATACAAGCAAGACAAGGTGTGTAAGATGAAGAAAATGAGTGTAAAGGACTCACTTTTTTTTTTTGTTTTGGGAATCCACATAATTTTTTGTAAATTCCCACTTATCTTAGAGTCCTCAAATTTTATGGATGTAATTGAATTTTTAAATCCCCAGGAGTCTAAGAGATCTCACTAACGTAAATAGCTCAATTACCATAGGTTAGATAGCTCAATAAATTGGTTGGAATAGCTCTCAAAGTAGGTTAGAACTATTATAAACTAGAGTAGCCACTTTTGGGTGTGGATAAGGCCACTCATTTTTGTATAAAGCTCAACTAGAACTCAATTTTGTAAACTTTTTCCATTTGGTGATTATAGAGCTCTTAGAACTCTCATAAAGCTTTCTTCCCATGGGCTTTTCTCTCTTCTTCTTGCTCCATGGAGGTGGATATGGTGAGAAATGAGTGTCACAAAGGGTTATGCAGTCTTTGAGAGTTTTTTGAATGGATCTCATGAATGCATGATGAGCTATGGTGTGAGGTAAGGGAGACTCCCTAAAATTTTGGAAGTGCTTTTTCCATGTGTATATTTTCTATTTTGTAGGTTTGAGTATACTACCATGTAGAACACTAAATTTTGCCTGTTTTGGTATGCGAAGTGCTGGGTATCTCTAATGCACAAGGAGATATCGCTTCCAGAAGTTTTTTCATTTTTGTCTCTTCTCCATAGCTTTCTATGTTGGTTTTCATGCCCTTGATTGGATAAGGTAGTTAGAGTGATAATTTTAAGGTGTTTCAATTGCCCACTAGACCTATAGTGGGAAAACTTTTTTTGCACCCTTGCTGAGGATTTTTCACTAAGTTAGTGCTAGAGAGCTTTTGGAGTTTTTTTTTTTTTTTATAAAGGAAGTTCGGCAATAGCCTACTCTCCCGGACTTGAATTAAATAAAGAAGCAAAGGTACAAAAGAAGGGGACTAGTGCCCTCGGGACCCCCCAAATCCCACAAAGCAAGGGAAGCTTGAATGAGTTCTAGGTTGCATTACATAGAAGGTTGATCACCCTCTCATCGCCCTCATGCGGGGCCCCACTTGGGTTTGAGCTTGTTTTTGATCAAAGTGAGTACTTGATGGTGCCTGAAGGGGGGGGATTTCTTGCTGTTAACAATCCTTTTGCCAAGGAGGAATAGTGTTTTCTCAATCCACCACTCCCTGGGGGTATCTCCGAAATTGAGAGCGCACCTCTCCCGCCAGATTTTCCACAGGGCTTCCCCTCTGATGGCGTTCCAGAGAGACGCGGAGCAGCCGATCGCTTCTCCCAAAAGGACTTGTTTCCAACTAGGTTGTTTTTGAAGTTTGATTTTCATTCCAACCGTCTACCAGATTTTGTAGGAGTTGGGGAAAGTAAGGAAGATGTGTGGGACATCTTCGATAGCACGGTGGCAGCGTTTGCACCAAGGAGGGATCCCACAAATCTTGCTAGCCTTGTGGTTGGTCCAGATTCCTCGGTGAAGGATTTGCCACAAGAGGACCGATTTCTTAATCTCTATTAGGGGGTGCCAGATACCCATGAATTTCATGTCCCATTGGAGCCGCGTCCAGGACAGGCACCACTTCTTGTTGAGGCTGATCTGGAGGTCAGTCGTTTCTTTGATGTTCGGGATTTTGAGTAAGCTATTTCCATTGTGCCATTTGAGGCCAAGCGAGTTCGGTGTATCGTGTCCCATGAGGAGGCGAGTCTTGTGGCGATCCCAAGCGAGGCATCTGCTTTGCAAAGTGTACCATTCTTCGTAGGAGATGTTTATGTGAGGGTCGATATCCTCGAAGTTGATCCAGTTGTTGGTGTCATGTTTCCAGAGGTGTTTCCATTTTTTGAATCCTTTGTTCCATAACTTCTTGGCATTTTGAATGTTCCACGACTCCACACTCCGGATGCCATGTATCGGGAACCAGATAGAGTCGTTTTGTCTGATTCCGGCCGCCCACTTCCAGTCCTCACTGATTCTTATGAAGCTTTTGACTTTATTCCATCCCTTCCAAAGAGAGCACACGAGATTGGAGCCTTTCGGGAAGACAGGTATCGGGGAGAATAGCAGGGTCATGATGTCAAGCTTCTTCCAGTTCGGGAACCCCGAGAGGGCCAACTCATTCTTGTTTCTGAAAATCAGCTTGGCCCACGAAGCCTCCCTATTGCACCAGGCCTTGATCATCCATTTGGCTGCCAGTTTGTTAGCCATACACCCAATGTCCAAGATACCAAGCCCCCCGCTCTCTCTAGTGCTGGTGCAGATGGCCCATTTAATTTTAGGGACCCCCCTTCTGTTATGGTCACCCGTCCAAAGAAAGTTTCTGCAGATGCTATTCAGCTTGGACAGGCCTTGCTCATTCGGTCTCCAGCAAGAAAGGAAATAGATGGTAGACGAGAGAAGGAACGTGTTGATAACCATCGCGCGTCCAGCTAGATTGATTTGCATGCCTCTCCAGTAGTTAAGCTTGTTTTCAAGTTTGGCCAGCACCCAGTTCCATCGCTGCTCCATAGAGACGCCAAACCCCAAGGGGATTCCAAGCAGCCGAAAGATTTGGCCCTACGGGATGATTTGACAGCCATGATCAGTGAGGAGGCCAGGTTGATGTCCCACAATAGCCCTAAAAGCGGTCTTACTGTGGTTGATTTTGGATCCAGAGGCCTCACAAAAGGTATCAAGGCACCTCCAGAAAGTGTCCAGGCTGGTATTATCATTGTGAACGAACGCGTTCATATCGTCGGCAAAGAGTCTCATGATGATTTGACTGTGTTCGTGAGGTAGCCGGAGGCCTTTGATATTGCCTGCCTCCACCTGGTGAGCCACAAGTCTGCTCAGCCCCTCAGTGGCGATGGCGAAGAGAAGGGGGGCAAGAGGGCACCCTTGTCTAATAGATCTTTTAAGATGGATCGGCTTCGAAAGTTTGCCGTTAACGTTAATTTGGGTCGTTGCGTTGCCGAGAAGGGTCGCGATCATCTTGGTGAATTTCTGACTACATCCGAGATCTTGGAGCGACTGCAGAATATAGTCCCATTCTAGCCTATCGTAGGCTTTGTCAAAGTCGATCTTGAGGAAAACCACATCTTGATTAGATTCATTTGTAAACTGAATACCTTCCCAAATATCCATAATGGTTTCCAGGATGGACCTGCCTTTGATGAAACCTTTTTGATCCTCACTAAGCCAAGATCTCAGGTGACACGAGAGTCTGTTGGCGATGACTTTGGCGACGATCTTGTATCCTGTTTGGAGCATCGTCATAGGCCGCCAGTTCTCGATTATGTTATTTTCCCCCTTCTTATGAATCAACTTGATAATTCCATTATTTAGACACGAGGGGAGAGCACCAAACTTTAGCGCCTCTTGCCAAACCATCCGGAGAGGGGTGGCAACCACCAGCTTGAAGGCCTTAAAGAACTCGTTAGTGAGTCCGTCGGGTCCCGGGCTTTTACCGAGGGGGAGGGCGTCAATGACCTCAATGATTTCTGATTCAGAGATAGGGGCATGAAGCAGGGAGAGGAGGTTGGGTGGAATTCTTCGGGGGGAAACCCTAGAAATGGCCGCCATGCAGTCCCTTCTATGGTGGGAGAGGGGGTTCGAGGTTCCCAGGAGTCTCGTGAAGTGTCCTTCGATGATGCCGAAATTATCTTCTTCCGAGTTGCATACATTTCCATGTGGGTCTAGCAGTAGGGGAATCGCCTCTCTGTTGTGTTTCCTTTTAAGGATACTGCACATCTCTTTGGTGGGTTTGTCGGCTTTGCCAGCCCACCACTCCTTGAAAAAGATTTGCATGTTTTTCCTTTGTATTTCTTCCTCGTATCTCAACACTGCTCTGATTTTTCGGAGACCTTTCTGGGCTTGGAGTTTTCCTTTGTTCACTTCCTCCTCGAGCCGCCAGAGTCTGTGGTACAGAGCTTCCCTACGCGCCCGCCGCACTGTCTCGAGCGTCTTCTTAGCTCTGATCATAATCTTGCGAGACTTATCGACCACGCTTCTCCAGCATTTGGCTGGGGGCAGGCCAGAGGCGAACTCCACCTTCCACACCTCGGCAATCGCTTGATGGACGGAGGGGAGAGAGAAGGAGGAAGCGCTGGCATGGAACCACGGAGCCTTGTGGGTCCTGTTGGAAGGTTGAAAAGTGATAACGATCGGGTAGTGGTCGGACAGTGCGTTGGGTGATGGTAGGGTGGCCCCACTGATGAGTAAAGCTTTGAGAAATGTAGCATCTATCAAGTCTAGCTTTCCTCAGATCCTCGCCCGCTTGGAGATTCGACCAAGAAAAGCCATTCGGGTCTTTGAATTCGACCAGGTCCAAATGGAGTTTGGTCATGTCCCACGTTTCTTTCTCCCGATTGTCGATGACCCTGCCCTTGCCCATCCATCTGTCCATAGGGTCCTCCACCATGTTGAAGTCTCCACAGATAAGCACATTGTGGGGAAGCGAGTCTAATGAAGCCCAAGTGTTCAGCCTCTCCAAGTCCCCGTTAGGGGCGTACACAGAAACCATAGTAACACATAGGGGGGCACCAAAAGAAACCGCAATCCAGCGGTGATTTACATCTTCAATGTAGTTCTCCAGCTTTTCAAGCCAGCGTTGTTTAACACCTATAGCCGTTCCTCCGGACCCCCGCTGGTGCTTCGTTGGGAACCACACATGGGCCGTGGAAACCTGTCTGAGCCGTTTCTGGAGGTCTTCTCCGTCAATTTTAATCTCTTGGATACATATGATGTCTGGGTTTAAGCTAATGTCGCGGAGCCATTGACCAATGATGGCCGCTCTTGAGGGGTCGGTTATCCCTCTAGCATTTAGCGAGATGACAATCATTTTTGTATTGATCCCTCTTTGCGGGAGGGAGCCTTGTCCTTTCTTCTCTTGGCTTCATCTTTCTTTTTCGCTGGGATTTGATCCCGACTTAGAAATCGGTTCTTGTGGGGGCTTTTCCAGGGTAACTCCATAGGCTGTTTTCCTTTGCGGGAAGTCCCTTGCTGGGGAGAATTGGGCCCCGTGTTCGGCACCATTTCTGGAATCGTCGATCCAATGATGGAACTTTCGCTATCCATGTTGTCTTCATTACTAGTGGTGAAACCATCTTCTTTGCTTGTGGTGTATCCCTCCTGGGGGGTTTCTTTGTTGTCAGGGATCTCTAGGGCTCCGTCGTAGTTGTTTGTCTCAGGTGGCTTTCCACCTGGGTAGTCGAGCTCGTTGATCTCCTTTTCAAGATTGCAATACAAATTGCTGTGAGGGGTAATTGGCAGGTTGTTCCGCTCACCGTTGGCCCTCGGACTTCTTTTCCTTCTTCTTCTAGCTTCGGTAAAGCCATCGGCATCAGCGAGCGGGTTGAGGAGGCCCTTGCCGTCCCCTTCCTTGGTCGAGTGGGTCAAGTCGCCACAGCTGTCTTGAGCAGTTTTGGAGGCTCCTTGAGATCGCTTGTTTTTTTGCCTGAGAGGGCAGTCTTTAATCCTGTGACCTTGCTGGCCACAGCGAAAGCACGCGTTGGGAAGGTTTTTATAGTTGATATCCTGTTCCCAAACATCTCCTTCGCCCATGTCCACTTTGATCATTGATGGGAGCGGCGAACTGAGGTCGGCCTCGACGCAGATTTGTGGGTGCCATCTGGCGTTGAACGAGTGTCTTGCACCCTCATAGATGAGACCACCAATGTCCTCCCGTGAAGCCAACGGCTTGCCGATAGGAGAGACAATGTCCCACACGAAGTTGTACAAGAAGTATGGGAGGTTAGGGAGCTCAACCCAGAGAGGGTACCGAAGTGATTTCGATTTGTCGGGAGTAAAGTCCGGGGACCATCTGAATAGGCACAGGGTCGCCCGACCGAGCTGCCAGGTGCCAACGCTTAGGGCTTGGAACGCCATCTCTTCATTTTCAAAAACTAACAACATGTGGTTTGCTGGTAAGAGCTGACATTTGCTGACAATTAGTCCTCGGGGGAACCACTCTTTTCTAAGCCATTGTCGCACGGTTTCGAGAGGGGGCCTAGGGCCAAACACTTGGCCGACGAGGCAGACTTTCTTGAGCTCCTCCTGGGCAGACAAAATTGCGGGTCTACTGAGGGACACAATGGGGGATTCAACGCTTTCAGATGCCCCAGGGGCGGCACATGACCCCCCCTCCAGCAGAGCGGCCAGCGTGCCGGTCTCCCCCGGGGGGGGGGGGCCGATTACTTTTCACGAGAGAGGATGAAGCCACATCCATGACCGAGGGCTCGAGCACCACAATTACTTTTCAATGGTAAATCTCTCCAGCATGGAGAGAAAACCGACCATAAACAAAGAAAACACCGCAGCCAAGCACTCCACTATTCAGGGAAGGACTAAAAGACCAAAGATCTCATAAGGGATGGGAGCACACCACTACTTTTTCAAAACTTTCCTGTTTTCCTTTTTCTTTTCCTTTCTTTCTTTTTTCTTTTTTCCTTTTTCCTTTTTCCTTTTTTTTTTCCTTTTTTCTTTTTTTCTCTTTCTTTTTTTTTTCTCTTTTTTTTTTTCTTTCTTTTTTTTTCTTTTTTCTCTCTTTTTTCTTCTTCTTCTTGTTCTTTTTCTAAAAAACTTTTCTGTACATGAAAATTAATGTCTGCTTGCGGTAAAACCGCCGCAGGTCCTTGATTCCCGCCGAGGCCTGCAGTGGGCAGCGCAGCGCCCAGCCACGTGTCCCTCGGCACGAGCTCCCAGAAACAGGCGACCTTCCGGCGATACACCGAGAAGGTCCGGCGATACACGACGGGGCTCCGGGAGGGGAGCGGCGCAGTGGACCGCGATCGCAGAGGGACACGATCGCCAAGGAGCCGCCGAACAGCACGATACCCGAGCCACCGGACACAATATCCCCTTGCGCAAATGTCGCGATACCCGAGCCTGAATCCCACGATACCTGGACCCCCAGCGATACTTGCCGGAACACACGATACGTGCACCTGGCTCAATACTCGAGCCCACGATACCCGACGCCCGGTGCGCCCCCAACCAGAGATCGCGAGTCGGCTCACGATACCCCGGTCGGACTCGTGTCGCGATACAAGCCTCGACCCGAGGAGGTATCGGCGACACCTCCAGTGGAGGTATCGCGATACCAGCCTCTCGGGGAGACGATCGCAACCAACAAGAGTCCGGGCTTTGGTGCAGTGCAGATAGCTCGTCCCAAGAACTTCGAACTGTTGGTAGCCACTTCAAGCACCGCGCTCTGTGTCACTTACCTTCTCCGCTCGTCTTTCCAACCCGCAACAGCACCAAAGACTTCGCCAGCCGCGAACTGTGTCACTTACCTTCTCCGCTCGCCATAGCCAGCCAGCCAACCCGTAACAGCCAACCCGTAGCCAGCCGCGAACTGTGTCACTTACCTTCTCCGCTCGCCATAGCCAGCCAGCCAACCCGTAACAGCCGCGAACTGTGTCACTTACCTTCTCCGCTCGCCATAGCCAGCCAACCCGTAACACCGAAATCTTTAAAAACAGCTTTTGGAGTTGAAGAATGAAGATTCAATGCTTGTTAAGTGCTTGAAGAGCAAGGATTGCTTAAGAATTCACTATTTGCCAACGTAAATTGTCTTTTTCTTCTCAAAAATCATCATTTTTATCATTTTTTGAGCTCTTGTGAGCTTGCGAACTGATAACTTAAGGTTTGGAGCAAGCTAGAGATTTTTTGGAAGTAAAAGGAGTCATCATAGTGCTCTAAACTTCAAAAAAAGAAAGGTAAATTTATTTTTATAATTGTTGTTTTGGCAAGAAATAGCTCTCGTTTGCAAGAAAGAGTGTGTGAGAGACATAGAGCCATAGAAGAGATAGGGGAGAGAAAAAATCTTCAATTGCTTTCTCATTTTTGTGTGGTCTTCCAAATCGTTTGCGATTTCATACACATCTTATTTAAAGTAAGATAAACTTCTATGAAACTTTTCATAGCTAAAGGAGGTGTATTTGACGTAGGCATTTTTTAGAGAAGAGTGCGAAAAAGAAAATCATATTTGGAATCTACACACTTGAAAACCTAGGAAAACCTAGGAAAGCACTCATCAAACACCAAAATGAGCAAAACATCAAGAAGTATATGTGCCATCATTCTCTTCATCCATAGGACATTGTTTAGCATTGGCCATTGTGATTTCCAAGGGCATCATGATTGTCCAAGGAAATCATAACCATTTTTAGGAATCACGATTATCGTGATACATCAAAGGTGCAAGACATCATGATTGCTGAGTGGCATCATTATTGCCCCATGCCATTGAGACATCACCATTGCTCCAAGAAATCCCAAATTGGGACATCATGATTTCCTATATCCTATTCCAAGCATCTTGTTGTTACACATGTGTCCCTGGAGTAGCTTTGATGTGAACCATTCCCTAGACATGGGCACTTTTTATGCTAGTGCTAACTAGAGGTTTTTTCCCAATGTAACCACATATACATGACATTATCATATGTAGTGGTACTTTGTACTTAGGGATTCACGTATAGCTCTCACTTAACTCATTCTTAAATTATTGATCATCTACTGATAGAGGGATTTCTAGTCATTGTCTATCTGTGTGCTTTGATCTCCTTTTTTGATCTTGTGTATACTTTTATTCATGCTTTCTCACTCAGACACCCAATAATGGTATCAGAGCAAGTTCAACTCTTTCTCAACCTATTGATTTTTTTTTTGTGACATCACCACATGCACTTTTAACATGACAAATTGGTTCTAGAGCATAGAAATAAGAATTTCAACAGTCAAAGAACATTTCCACTAGGCGTGCTAGGGGTTTTACCCCCATTTTAAATCCATTTGTGGAGTCAGATTTGCCATGAGAGTTATAATTTGTGAGTTGCATTTCAACTATGTTGAAGTTCATATCTTGCTCATTTTGAGTTCTTTGGTACAATGGGAAGCAACAATGACTTGCTTGGCATGCCTCAAGCTGACGATAAGCTTGATGGAACCAACTATCCAATGTGTCTTACATGATGAAGCATGTTCTTGTTGCAAAGCAACTATGGAACATAGTGAGAGATGTTGAGAAGAGACCCAGAGATTTTTCTACTATGCAGCCTATTGTCATAGGTTTAAGATCTTCTTCAAGTATAGTGACTATACCTTCTCCATCTATACAAGAGCAACTTAGATGGGATGGAAAGGATGATAAAGCTCATGCATTGATTTCTCTTTCTGTGAAGCGGCATATTGTTCCACACATCTGGTCATGTACTACTTCAAGACAAGCTTGGGATACACTCACTTCTTTGTATGCCATGCATAATGAAGCACGTGAAGTTTACTTGGGGAAGAAACTTAAAGATGTATGTATGGGTGAAAATGCGCTAGTGGATGTACATGTTACACTAGAGTATTTGAAAAAGTGATTGGTGCCCAAAATCAAGGGTTCATGATGTGACACGAGGTTTCATGGAGTGGAAGAAAACTAGAACTTTCATATTTGAATATTTTTGGATGTGTGTGCTATACACATGTCCCACAAGAGCTAAGACATTAGCTTGATACTAGGGAATAAAGGCGCATGTCAGGTTTCTTGATTTGCTCATTAGAATCATCCATGGTTTGGACTTCTAATTCATGCTACTTTGAATCATTCAAAATTCTAAGTGCAAAGCATGTTACATTTTGAGAGATTTTCTTTCAAAGCAGAGCATGGTAGATATCTACTTTGAGTATTGCACTTGATATGCAACTCCAATGGGGCTTTGGAAATCCCTTCAAATCCTTCCATTGAACCCTCTACGTTGTTCACTCTCAAATAGAGGTATACTATTATGGAGAGTTCTTAGAGATGACGTAGAAAATTTCTTTGATAATCAAGGATATATAATGAACCTTCAAACATCTTACAAAATGAGTGTCATGTTTTTAATAAATTAAAATTACAAAGGAAAAAATGTGCAAAAACGAAAACCAAGGGGTGCCTTCCTCATGGCTTCAAAGTTAGTATTGTATCGGATATAAGTTGGGAGAGATTATGGGTCCATGTTGATGACTTCACTTCCCTTTTTAAATGGAAAAACTAAAATTTTACATAAATTTAGGATCTAATTACCAAACCATAGTTTTGAATTTTATCATTCAACAAATAGATATACCTTACTTGACTTTCTTGGTATCATTATTTGTAAATTTTGGGAATTCGATAAACCTTGAAAACACCTAAGCTTGGAGACTAAGGTCAAAGATTTTTCGCCTCTCTCCTTTCTATATTGAAGACTAATGTTAAAAGAGTTTGCCTTTGTCTCCTCTCTGTATTGGAGACTAATGTTAAAATGGTATATGTATATGTGTGTGTATACACACACACACACACACACACACACACACACACATATATATATATATATATATATATATATATATATATATATATACATACATACATACATACATACATACATACATACATACATACATACATACATACATACATACATACATACATACATACATACATACATACATACATACATACATACATACATACATACATACATACATACATACATACATACACACACACACACACACACACACACACACACATATATATATATATATATATATATATATATATATATATATATATATATATATATATATATATATATATATATATATATATACATACATACATACATACATACATACATACATACATACATACATACATACATACATACATACATACATACATACATACATACATACATACATACATACACACACACACACACACACACACACACACATATATATATATATATATATATATATGTATATATATATATATATATGTGTGTGTGTGTGTGTGTATGTATATATATATATATATATATATATATATATATATATATATATATATATATATATATATATATATATATATATATATATATATATATATATATATATATATATATATATATATATATATATAGTAGTGATGTGTGTGAACACACTTAGGACCATTTGGGCACTTTTTTCCCTCTTTCAAAGGTTTTTTCCCCTAGCAGGTCACTTATCTTTGTGCATCTATACATTTCCCACAATCCAAGTCATAAATGCATTGAAAAAAACCAAAAACTCAAAAAACATCAATGATGCAATCATGAACCTAACCTTTGAAGAGCATTGTGCAAACATATAATCAGATAACATTGTAGAGAGTACACACGTGGAAACAAAATGAAAAGAAGAGTGTACTCACAAAAGAAAGTGTGAGACTCAAAGTGAGTAGACCAAGAAATGGGTAAACTCACATGGATTAGAAAATGAGCTTTCCAAGAGCATGGAGTAGGATCCTCAAGCTTCTAACCAAGCACAAATGGGGGAAAAGGCCCTCCTTATATAGATTTGGGAGGGGCTCTCCAAATTCCATCTCATGTGGGATATTTCCCCTCAAAGGAGAATGAATACAATGGTAGGATAATTCCCAAATACAAAGGAATTACAATATAAAATGGAAATAAACTAGAAATGGAGTGCCTCCTAGATACAAAATGGAGATGCACTCATGTGGATGCAAATGTAGATGATGTAGGAGTAATCATGTCGTCAACACCCCCTCTATAGCTCCATTTTGGAGTTGTTGAATGCTATAGAGGTCCACCAAGCATTGGAGCGGGACTAGATGTAGAGCCTTCATGAACATGTTGGCCAGGCTCTCCTGAGAGGTACACTACTCTAGAGTAATCTCCTGAGATACAAGCTTCTCATAGATGAAGTGGTACTGGATCTCGATGTGCTTTGTCTGAGCATGGAACACTAGATTCTTGGCGACGGCCAAGGTTGGCTGACTATTCATGCAGATGTGTGACAGAGTAACCTAGAAAACACCAATGTCAGATAATAAACATCGAAGCCACATGGCCTCACATGTTGCAAAGTTGGATGCTCGATACTTAGCCTTGGTAAATGATAGAGCAACTACCCCAAGAGATAGGTCTTGAGCTAAGCAAGAATATGTACCCAGAAGTAGACCCTCGAGAATCAAGATCAACAACCCAATCTGAATCAACATATCTAGTGAGTTCGATGCCCCCTCTATACCAAAGACCATGATGTCGGGTGAGGGCAAGGTATTGAAGTAGTCTCTGAGCAGCATCCCAATGAGTCTAACAAGGCTGATGTGAAAATTGACCGAGTACACCAACTCCATAGGCAATATCTGGTATAGTGTTGGCAAGATAGAGTAATGAGCCAACAAGATATCGATAAGTATGCACATCCACAAGTGATAATGAATCCTCCAGTGTGAGCTTGATGTTTGGATCAAGTGGTGTAGATACTGAGCGACACTAGTCCATCTTATATCTGGAAAGAAGACCAGAGCAATACTTCTTTTGTGATAGGAATATTCCTTCTTTTGTTTGCCAAAATTCCATACCCAAGAAGTAGTGAAATAGTCCAAGATTTGTCATAGAGTACTCAAGGTGAAGCTGTGTGATGATGAATTGTATGCATCTTCATGTGAGCGTGTCAAGATCAAGTCATCTACATAGAGGATGATGATGGCCACTAATGACTCGTTCTGATAGATGTACAAGTTTGCATTGGCACTACTTCTTTGAAATCCTTTTTCTTCAAAGAACTTGTGAATCTTTTCATACTAGGCCATGGGAGCTTGCTTAAGTTCGTAGAGTGCTTTGTGAAGTTTGTAGACTTGATCTTCCTTTCTGTTGATCTTGAAACCTTCATGTTGTTCAAGATATACTTCTTCTTGAAGATCTCCATTGATGAAAGCACTTTTGACATTGAGTTGGTAGATGGGCCACTTGAAATGTGCACTTAGTGCTAGGATGATCCTTATGATGGTAAACCTTGTAGTACGGGCAAAGGTTTCTTCATAGTCAATGCCATGTTGCTTTTATCCTTTGGCTACTAGTCATGCTTCGTACTTGTCTAATGTGCCATTTGATTTGTACTTAACTTTATAGAGCCACTTAACTCCTATGACTTGATGATTTTTGGGCTTAGGAACAAGGGTCCAAGTCTTGTTCTTCTCGATTGCATCCATTTCCAGTTGCATAGCTTCTTTGCACTCAGGTTGCACTTGAGCTTCTTTTTAGTTGGATGGCTCTAGAATTTGTTGGATTTGATGCGTCAATGCATAGTTACATAATGAATTTGTTCTCACTACTTCTTTTCAATGAGCCTTTGTGATCTTTTGGGTGGATGTGAAGTACTTGCCTCTTATGTATGCTTTGAAAAGAGTGTGCCCCCCTCTAAAGTGTAGATGGGTGTACTAAGACTTGTATTTGGATGTTTTTTTTTAAAGGAAGTTCGGCAATAGCCTACTCTCCCGGACTTGAATTAAATTAAGAAACAAAGGTACAATAGAAGGGGTCTAGTGCCCACGGGACCCCCCAAATCCCACAAAGCAGGGGAAGCATGGTTGATTCCTAGGTTGCATTACAAAGAAGGTTGATCACCCTCTCGTCGCCCTCATGCGGGACCCACTTGGGTTTGAGCTTGTTGTTGATCAAAAGGGGGACTTGATGGTGTCTGAAGGGGGGGGATTTCTTACTGTTGACAATCCTTTTGCCAAGGAGGAATAGAGATTTTTCAATCGACCACTCCCTGGGGGGGTCGCCGAAGTTGAGAGCACACCGCTCTCGCCAAATTTTCCACAGGACTTCCCCTCTGATTGCGTTCCAGAGAGCCGCAGAGCATCCAATCGCTTCTCCCAAGAGGACTTGTTTCCAACTAAGCTGTTTCTGAACTCTAATTTTTAGTCCAACCATCTGCCAGATTCTGAAGGAGTTGGGGCAAGTAAGGAAGATGTGTGGGACATCTTCGATTGCACGGTGGCAACGTTTGCACCACGGAGGGATCCCACAAATTTTGCTTGCCTTATGGTTAGTCCAAATTCCGCGATGAAGAATTTGCCATAAGAGGACAGACTTCTTAATCTCTATAAGTGGGTGCCAGATACCCATGAATTTCATGTCCCACCGAAGCCGCGTCCAAGACAGGCACCACTTCTTGTTGAGGCTGATCTAGAGGTCATTCGTTTCTTTGATGTTCGGGATTTTGAGTAGGCTATTTCCATTGTGCCATTTGAGACCACGCGCGTTCGGAGCATCATGTCCCATGAGAAGGCGAGTTTTGTGACGATCCCAAGCGAGGCATCTGCTTTGCAAGGTGTTCCATTCTTCGTAGGAGATGTTTATGCGAGGGTCGATATCCTCGAAGTTGATCCAACTGTTGGTGTCGTGTTTCCAGAGGTGTTTCCATTTTTTGAATCCTTTGTTCCATAACTTCTTGGCATTTTGAATGTTCCACGACTCCACACTCCGGATGCCATGTATCGGAAACCAGATAGAGTCGTTTTGTCTGATTCCAGCCGCCCACTTCCAGTCCTCACTAATTCTTGTGAAGCTTTTGACTTTATTCCAGCCCTTCCAAAGAGAGCATACGAGATTGGAGCCTTTCGGGAAGACAGGTATCGGGGAGAATAGCAGGGTCATGATGTCAAGGTTCTTCCAGTTCGGGGACCCCGTGAGGGCCAACTCATTTTTGTTTCTGAAGATCAGCTTGGCCCACGAGGCCTCCCTATTGCACCAAGCTTTAATCATCCATTTGGCCGCCAGTTTGTTAGCCATACACCCAATGTCCAGGATGCCAAGCCCCCCGCTATCTCTAGGGCTGGTTTTGTTTCTCTTTGATGCTTCATTCTCAACTTGGTTGATCCATTCTCAAAACTTAGAGAAAGTTTTTGCCTTTGACTTCAAAAAATATACCCAAATGTAGCGGGAGTGGTCATCTAATAACAAAAAGAAGTTGAGTGAACCACTAAGAGAAGGGGTATTCATAGGTCCACAAAGGTCCATGTGGATGAGGGCTAAAGGGTTCCTAGCTCTTTTGGAAGCCTCCTTGGGAACAGGAGCCCGCCTTGGGTGCAAGCTTGGCAGACATCATTGACTTGTCTGATCTTGGGCAATCCTTTAACTATATGAGAGGAGGAAATCCTTGGTAAATATGAAGTGTGGCCATACCATTGATGCCATAAATTGAAACGTGACTCCTTAGATAGAAAGCAAGAAAGTTTGTAGAGCCCTTTATCTTGCACGTCTTGTGCGATTATGTCTTTGGTTTGAGGATCAATCACCTTAAGTGAAGTGTTATCAAATAACACTTGTTTATCATGATCGGTGATGGCCTTGATGGATAGTAGGTTCATGCACAAGTTAGACACAAATAAGACATTTGATAATGATTTGCACTCCCCTTGGGCATTGGTAATTTTCACTTTTCCTTTCCCTTCGATGGGTAGGCTCTTGTTGTTGCCTAGGTAAACTTCTCCAGTATGGTCTTCAGTTTTTTGAAAGGAATCCTGATCCTTACACGTGTGATAACGCACTACTATCAAAGATCCATTCCTGAGAAGAACTAGAAGTTACCAGGGCATTGGCCTCCATGGAAATAAAGAAGTCTTCACTAGAACAATGAGACCTATGTTGAGATGTTTTGAAGGAGTTCTTGTAATGAGACGGCTTCGATGTATGCTTCTTCTTATAGAAAATTTTTTCCAAGTGCCCTATTTTTCAACAAAAATTGCAGCTAAATTTCTTTGATGAAGTGTTGGAGCCATGCTTTATGACTAGCATTTTTACCCTTGTGGAAGAGCCTTTAGTCTTCATGGCTGTTTCTTGGGAGGAAGCTGACTTTGCTCGTGATTTTGGAGGAGCAAAAGTCGATGAACCTCTTCCCAAGTTAGAACTTGTCTTTTGTTATACAGAATGGTCACGAATGTTTCATACAACCTACGAAGCTTGTTAAGTAATCTTATAGCCATGTCTTCACTTGAAATTTGTCATCCACATAATGCTAACTTGCGTTGATAATCTTTGAATTAGGCAATCACTTTTGTGATGGTGTCTTGTGGATGTATACAGAGATTGTGGAATTCGACCTCTAGAGTATAAATCTTAGAAGGTGTTTTATCCTCAATAAATCAATTAGAATATCCCAAGCTTCTTTTGAAGTCTTATATGCACTGATGTGGCCCTTTGTTAGTTCATCACATGCTAGGAGAAGTTTGCCTAATGCTCGCTTGTCCTTTAAATTCCATATGTTCCAAGCACCTAGATCGGTTTCCTTATCGGATTCTCGTTCTATATCGTCAATGATCTCATATAACAGGTTTGTATAGAGATAGGCTCTAATTTATCTTTCCATAAGTTGTAATTTGTGACATTTAGCCTTTCATATTTTGGCATGAATATCGGCATAAAGGAGGGCAAATATAATTGGCTTGACGATGTGGCATTTGAAATCGTTGACATTTTCACTATTGACACAAAGTCACCACACTTGCGATAAAAATTGGTTCAAAAAATTGAGTTGGGGTAGGGGTGGAGGGTTTAGAGTAGCCGTACACTTGCACCAAAATTGAAGTAGACACCTTGGGGGTGGGGGACTTAGAATAGCCACGACAACATATGATGGGAACACCGACGCTCTCCATACTGACATTCACCCCCTGGCGTTGGTATGATCATTGAAAATATCTCTAAAGATCTCATTACACATATCGATGATCATTTGATCGTCGATATGACCATTTAAAAATGGATCATTGGTATCTGTTGCGGCCATTGCTATAGGCATCGATACTGGCATCGGTATGGGCATCGGTATGAGCATCAGTAATTCCCTAGAATTACCGATGTTGATACCAATGCTAGTACTGACGAAATCGTTTAAAACATACAGGGGACCCGAGAGCAAAAATTGGACATTTTGCACGTCATTCGAATTGACCACTGTTTCTATCAAACTTGTGCACGTGAACTTAATTGTGACCTGCATTGTGTTGTGCACACACACACACACATATCTCTTTCTCTACACACACACTCTCTCTCTCTCTCTCTCTCTCTTTAGATCTCACTTCTTGGTAAGTGGTGCACGTACTCTTACCCTCTCTTTCTTTATGCTTTTTGTTTTATAATTTCTCTTCTCTTTGGTTTCATAGGAGGTTTTTGGCGTTGATTCTTTGGAATTTGACGAGAGAGAACATTCATTACTTTGACAACAACGATCCAAAAGAGGGACATACCTATAAGTGATTGTTTTATTCTCTATTGATAGAGAGTGAGAAAGAGAGAGAGACAGAGAGAGAGAGAGATAGAGAGAGAGAGATAAAGAGAGAGAGTGAGAGAGAGATAGAGATAGATACACACATACATATACACACATGCATACATACACACAGACATATACACACAGGCACACATACACACACACATATACACACATGCATACATACACACACATATACACACATGCATACATACACACATACATATACACACATGCATACATACACACACATATACAAACATGCATACATACATTCACACACACTCACGTACACACACTCACATATACATACATACTCACATACATATACACACACTCACATATATACATACACAAACATATGCATACATACATATATACATACACAAACATATGCATGCATACATTCACACACATACATATTACATGCTCACATACACATATTCATGCATATGGATGCATGCATACACACATATACATACACTCACATACATATTACATACACACATGCATATACATACACACACATATACATACACAACATATACATACACACACATATACATACACACTCACATACATATATACACACACACACACACTCACATATATACATGCACACTCACGCCTATCCACACCCACTCACTTACATATTACATACACACATGCATATACATACACACACATATGTATACACATGCATATTCATACACACACATGCATATACATACACACACATATGCATGTACATACACACTCACACCTATACACACACACACTTACATATTACATACACTACACATACACATGCATATGCATAGACACACATATGCGTATACATACACACACATATGCATATACATACACACACATATGCATATACATACAGATATGCATATAGATGCATATTCATAAACACACATATGCATATACATACACACACATATGCATATAAATACATACAGATATGCATACACATGCATATGCATACACACACATGCATATACATACATACACATATGCATACACAGCCATATGCATATACATACACACATATGCATACACAGCCATATGCATATACATACACACATATGCATACATATGCATAAGCATACATACATAAACACATGCATACACATGCATATGCATACATACATACACACATGCATACACACAATTTTTTAATTAAATTAAATATATTAAAAAAAGAAAAGAGAAAAATTGAAACATATAATTAAATATATATAAGAAATAGGATTTTAGTATAGATAAATAAATATGAAAATAACTAGTGTTTTAATTAAATATATATACTTAAATATACAAATTAGGATTTTAGGGTTTTTTATCAGATTAATTATATAAAAATAGGATTAGGGTTTTTAGGTTGTTTACACATGCATACACACATACACACACATAATATATACACATGCACACACACATATACATGTTTTAGGTCTAGGTCTTTAGGATTAGGGTTTTAGGTTTTTTTACATATAATAAAAATAAATATATAATTAAATATATAAAAAATAGGTCTTTAGTATACTTAAATATCTATCTATCTATCTATATATATGTATGTATATATAATTAAATAAATAAAATCATATATATATATATATTTAAATATATAAAAATAGGTCTTTAGTATAGATAAATAAATATGAAAATAGCTAGTGTTTCTAAATATATATCATTAAATATATAAGATTAGTATTTTAAGGTTTTTATCAAATTAAATATATAAAAATAGGATTAGGGTTTTTAGGGTGTTTACACATGCATTCACACATATACACATATACACACATAATATATGTAAACATACACATGCATACACACATATAATATATATAATTAAATATATACAATCAAATATATAAAAATAGGAATTTTTCATTTTTAATTAAATTAGATATATATAAGAAAAAGAAAATAAAAAAATAGAATATATATGTTTAGGTCTATACATATTTTAGGTTTAAGTCTTTAGGATTATGATTTTTAGGTTTAATAAGAAAAATCAAATATTCTAAAATATCCATATTGTATCAGATGGCTTGTTTGGATCCAGAGGAGAGAATGGCATGTCCTTGAACTCAGTGCAAGTATCATATTTATCGAAAATGACGGATTTGTACTACACATGTTAGAGAATATGGATCCTTTGATAAAAATCGACTACAAAACCTACACTACCATTCGCATGGGCCCCGTGGTGAGCAGGTGGACCCAAACGACATTGCACCGGTAACCTCTCATGGACAGAAGAGAACAAAAAGAGAGGTAGAAGTACAAGCTACTGATAGCATTACACAGAATGAACACATGGAAGAAAGCAAAGCACAAAGGGAGGACTTCGAAGAGCGAGGTCGTATGCAAGAATTATAGGCAATTACTAAGCCCAACGGAATAGAATCATTACCAAGAGCTTCTTGGGTGCTTCGTAGGATAGAAGAGCAATAAGTGAAGAAGATAATTTCAGAGTTTCGAACACATACTCAGTGCTTGAGGTGTCTAAAGACTGCCTTCACACAAAACGATGATCTTGGAGGGCTCAAGTCTCATGATTCGCACAAGTTTTTATAGTTTGTGCTCCCTGTAGCTTTAAAAGATTGTCTTTCGGAGGATGTGTGAACAACCATTTATAAAATCAGTTCTTGGTACAGTGGATCTCTTATAAAGAGATAAATAGAGATAGTATAGAGAGTGTGAAACTCAATGCTATAGAGGCTATTTGTATGGTAAAGAAATATTTTCCCACAAGTTTCTCACAATTTAGCTTCATTTACAGGTTCATGTGGTAGATGAAGTTGCAATAGCAGGAATTGTCCCTAGTCAATGGATGTTCTTCTTAGAGTGCTTTATGAAGACATCAAAAGGGTCTCTTCGATAGAGAGCACATCCAGAGGGTAGCATGGTAGAGGGATGGCTCATACAAGAGTCTCTTGTATTCATAACTGAGTTTCTACGCATGTTGGACCTAGAAATGCTTGGCTTATGGAGCGATGATGAAGATATTTTTCTCGTAGGCAATGAACCTCAAGGTAAAGGGATGCAAAGAAAAATGGATGCAGTCTTTTGAGAGAAGGCAATGAAGTTTTGCATCATTAACTCTGAGCCTATGAAAAAGTGGTTTGCCAAGGAGAAAAACTCAAAGGAAAGGGCTCAATTTTTAAAAAAATCGTTCCACTCAATTTTTGCCCTTTTCAAAAAGTCTTCGACCTCTTCCACCCTTTCCAACGAGCAGATGGCTAGACACAACAGTTTCACAAGAAAAGGCGGTGGGTGCAGATATCTCTGAAGAAGAAGAAGAACTAGCAAAGGGATGTTATTGTGAGTATTCTAAATACGATGCACTATGTTCTCATGGACGACACTTTCAGATTGCATGAATCGACAAAAATGGTTCTACTTTTGATAATGGGGTGATGGTGAACTTTTTCCAAAAAAGTAGAGCTAGTGCAAGAGACGATAATGCTCAAGAAGGCTAGCTAGATTATTGTGGAGTGATTCAAAATATCTTGAAGCTATCCTTTAGGAAGTTTAATTACTCTGTTTTTTATGTGAAATGGTTCAAAGTACTCACCTCTAGAAGAAACACAACAGTGAGGTGGGATAAGAGTGGTTTGCTTCAAGTCGACTCCACAAAACTCTCGACAGATGAAATAGATACATTTGTACTTCTTGAACACTGCGAGCAAGTTGTTTTTATACCACATGCAAAAGAACCAGAGTGGCTATTTGTTTTACAAGTCTCCCCACATAGTAGACAAATTTGTGAGATTCATTCGGTAGTCGAGGAGGAAGAGATCATTGTCCGAGATGAAGAGGTCTTTGAAGGAGACAAGATACACGATGAAGCAACAAATGATGATCATGGAGAAGCTAGCACACCAAGAGATTTAGAAGTCACCAATATAGAGATAGATATTCTCTATGCATCAGATCTCCAAGAGGATGCTATAATAGAGGATTTTTGAATCAAACACTTGTACGTACTAGTTTGTATTTATTTTTTTTTCTATGTTCTTTTATACACTACCATTTATCTATATTACATTTATTAGCATATGCTAATTAGTTGAGTTCTTTTGTTACAATGCATGATGGGAGACACTCCTCTAGTCACTCCACATTCCATGATAGAGGAGCAGTTCTTGAAGTTTATATCTCAGGTACCTCCCGTGTATAAAGGGCCGTTGCTCAGAGTACTGGATCACTCGTGATAGCACTCCCCCCCGGCCTCAGTCCTACTGACCTCACTCCTACCGGCCTCACTCCTCCCGAATTCACTCCCACCAGCATCACTCTTGTCAGTGTCACTCCTGCGGGTGGTGCTACTCCAAGGTATATCTCCTTGCTTTATGACTCCACTGTGACCATATTCTCAGTCATCCCCTAGTGGCTCTAGTAGTAGACATGTGCATTCGACACCTCATCGCGATATAGGTGTTGGGCCATCCCATAGGTCAATGTCACACTCTAGAGGAGGAGGTTCTAGGAGTGGATCTACACATAGCTCTGGAGGAGGCAGATATTGTTGAGGTAGTGTGATGGATGTTGTGTCACCCACTTCTACTCCTAGAGCGAGTACATGAGATGTAGGTATGCCATGTGGTACACCATGTACACCTTGGGGTGCTCATGACCATTATGACTCCAAGGTGTATAGTGTCCATGATGGAGCTCCGATGATGGATGCGATCGAAAAAGCCATGTGACAAGGTATATGATAACTTTGCTCCATACAGTTTGGACACTTTGTCATGTTGAAATGGAGTGAACAAGATAAAGATCATAAAAATTGTATCACAAAGACGATCTATCAGGAGTTCTAACTAGCACATGGGCATTCTATTGTCAGCTCTGAGCAGATTCAACACACCCCACGTAAAGTTATTATGTCCCATCAATGATCGGAGGCTTGTGATGCTTTTAGAGTAGACTTACCAAAGCCTGTATGGTTAGATGTTGAGAAGTCGGATATGATTCGTGATGAGCAGCAATAGACTCCTGACCGATATCACCAACAATGAGATGCCGCAGCCACACGTCTAGATACAATTGGACCGTCACATTTGGGTAGTGGCAGATATGACACCATGCATCACGAATTTTTAAGTATCATTTGGTTTATTGAACCTTTTTTGTGTTAAGCATGTCATGTATGTTCATCTAACATTCTACATATTTCTTGCAGGAGTTGGCAGTGGATCGTCCTACAACACGAACAGAAGAGGCTTATAGATATCTTCATGGATTGGTGCACTATTGGAGGACTTGGCAGGATGTAGTGCCATCATTTCATGGGAGCATCTGCAATGAGGTGACTTAGAAAATTGGTTTTTATTTGTTGTTTGTAAATATCATGTCAATTTATCTCATTTCATGAATGCTCTTTGTTGCAGGACTGCTGATACAGATGTTTCTATCCTTCTATGCATGTGTATGGCAATGATGTGCCACAATTTTGCATTTGGCTCATATATGGTAGTGGTGCACCAGAATTTTGTATTTGATTCTTATATGGTAGTGCTTTGCCACATTTTGTATTTGGCTCATATATGACAGTGGTTTGCCACACTCTTGTACATGCTTCATTTATGAAATATATAAAATTTTTTTATATGGTTCATGGTCCATTCTACTCATCTCTTTTGTGTCCAATAATATTTTGCTTTATGAAATAATGTTTTGGTTGCTGTAAGAGTACACATCATATGTACTCGGTTTTTTTTGGGCATAGTGTATTGTCTTTTGCTACACAACATCATGGTAATGTTGCTACAACAAGAGACAACACACTCTGCCCGAAAACAAATTTGCAGATACGATCCTCGATATGCGTGATGGTACTCCCAGCATGGTCCCTCTATACCCGCTATGTACATATGAGCAAAAATGAGGCCTTCTAAAGCATCACCTCATGCACATCCAAGAAAACTCGATCACCCCAAAATGAAGCAAGACATAGGTGAAGAATTTTCAAGAAGTGCATACCCCATTACCCACCTTTGGAACAACCTATCGATAACATAGGAAGAGCCAAATTTGATAAGTTGCTTACAAACCAACCAGCCATGCACATATAATAATTATACCTTTGTCAGTGCTGGTCTTAAGTGGATTGATCTATCAACAATTGACATCTCATCCCTTTAAATACATACATGCAAAAAACACATCCATCCAGGTGATCACCACTCTCCTCCTCTTTGTCTCTCCCCCTCAAGTGTGGGTATTTTTTTTTCTTTTTTGTTTATTGTTACTTCATGAGTTGGCCTATGTTTCAACTAGATACGACTTGTGGTCCTGACCACTTGGCCAAATTTGTTCCACCCGCTACCAACACAACATAGCATGCAATGAACATATACATGATGTACATAGATATATATGTGTTAGCCCATAGCAAAGATGGATGCCACTCATAATCTCAACCACCCAACCAACATGGTTGCACTCACCTATCAACCTACTATGGTGCATAGCACAAAACAGATATGAACAAGTTAGTCTAGGCCTATGACAAAACTAGCATCAGCTCGTGGTCCTAACCACCCGGCCAGGATGAACCCACTTGCCTACCGACCTATCATAGCATACTGACACACATATATACACACTTTTGTTTTTGATTTTTTTGTTTTGCTTTATGTTTTTTTCAAATTTTTTTTCATTTTCCATGTCTTGAGAGTTAGGGAAAGGTAGAAAGGAGCATCTCACCCACTCTTCGTGCACATCATGCATACCCACAAAACGCAAGGGCATAAGGATTATATGACATAATAGATTAATCGCAAATAGGCTTACCAAACCGGATTTCCCTATCTTATCTTTGATTCCTTTCCTAAAGGGAAATGTTGTACAAGCATCCTCGAAAAGTCCTACTTAGCGTGGTTCATAGTCAATGATCAACATCCTCAAGGAGGTGAATCAAGCTCTACCTTAGGAGTCTCATCGTCGACATGCAAACCATCTCTTCAACACCTCCTTAATCATTTTCCTTTTTATCTCCAGACTCATCTTTGTGAAGAATCCACCTGATTTGTTGTTTTTTGTAAATAGTCCTCTACTCGAACAAGATGCTTTGAAAGGAGTTGTGCACTCTCATTCCTACGTTCCTCAATTCATCCTTCATAGCTAGTTCCCTTAATCCTCATGTATTTAGGTCAATATTATTTCGATGTTGTGTCATTTCACAACCTAAATACTTCATCTGTTTTTGCGACTTTGCATTCTATGTTTCCAACTCATGCATCCTCTTTTTATTTTCTTGAAGAGAATTCTCTACTCTCTCAAATAATTTGGATAGCCTTTCGAATTTCTCTTGCAACATCATGTGTTTTCTTTTGAGCTCCTCAAATCCATCTTTATGTTTTTGCTCAATTTCATCAAGCTTCTCCACTAGACTAAGCTTATCGCATCTTCTTCTTTCTAAATTCTCTAGCTTCTTTCCTAACGCATTCCCTCTTGACTCTACTTCTCTGACTTCTTGATTTACTTCTTGAATACTCTTGTCTAAATGACTAGCTAGGGCTTCTATAGTCTCCCACAAAGCATTTGTCTTTTCTATCTCTCGTCTGAATGCGCTCATATTATCTATCATCATCTTCAACTCATCTTCAATTCTACCTACTTTTTGATCCTCCTCTACATCTCGCTCTCTTTCACCTCCTCTCTGATGAATCCATCTATGGAGCTCTCCTCTTAGTTACCGATTATCCTTTTCAAGTTCTTTGATTTTCTTATCACTCTCTTCCTAGGCACCTTTAATCTTTTCTAATTCTAAACTAAAAGTCCTCATTGATTCTACCCGCTTGATCATTATACCTGCAAATTACTTCCTGCACTCTCTTGATTTCCCGCTCTCCTTGCTCAATTCTTTCCACCAGGTCCACCTCTCCTTGTTGGAACTCATCTTTGACTGTAAGCCAATAGCAATCTCCTATCACTAAAACAGAACTGATCTCCAGGACCTCTCTCCCTATTTCTTTATCCTTCTTAACAACTTGTCGACTCTCAAGTCTTTCCATTTTCTTCCTCAAGTTTTTATTTTCTCTTTTCAATTCTTTGTTTTTGCTTTCCATGAATTTCACCTTCTCCACCCATTCTTTTAAGATCTCCTCTATTTTAGTTTTATTTTTTTCTAATCTCTCCACCTTTGCCTCTTCGCTATCTCTCTCCTCACATATCCAGTTTACTTGACATTACAGACTTTTTACAAGCTCTTTCAAGACTTGATCTTCAGATTCTTTGGCCTTATTTTCACTCGCATAGCCAAGGTCCTCATCTATCTTTAGCTTCTCAAAGCTATTGCTCATGCTACTTGGATTTATCATTTTGGAGATTACCCTACTTGTCCATGGAGTCCTAGTTGATTGAGAGGCTTCATTTTTAATCCTTCCTAGTTTATTGTGTCCTCTGTTTTCAACTTCGACATAAAAAGAAGAGTGAGGAACTAGTTTCCTTCCTTGTGCCCTTGTCAAGAGAGATTTTCTTTACCTCACATGCATGCTCACATAAACTCTTCTTTTCACAATTTGTGTACACATGCACGAAGTCCAAAGGAATAAATACTCAAGGGCAAAAATTGGCAATATGCCCAATCTCCTTGCAACATCAACATCTCACATAGTTTGAGATTGGGCCAAACTAAGGACGTGTGTTCATGTAATTTCTCATTGTTCGGCCGAATTCAAGTCGTCCATTAGCCTCTCCAAAATTCATTTCCCTCGCATTTGTAAAAACCCCAAACTTTCCTTCATTTTCCATTTCTTTAGTTGGAACCAAAGCAATTCTGGGGCCGAATTAGCTCTGTCACATGATTGAGGCACCAAGTGTACTTGTAGAAATCTCTCTGAGATATGCTAAGCCAAGTCCCACCGTGCATGCCAAATGAATTACTTCGATGAAGGTAGAGGAGGGATGTTTGTTTGCAACTAAATTGGATTAGATCTCTATTTTGGGCAAGATTTTCTCACCATGAGCGCATAAACATGTGCCAATGCACTCCCTTTTTCGATCCCGGGTAGGATCACCAAATGGATAATGTCCTAAGCCCAATAGAAAAATGCAGATAGATGCTTATTCTTTTGCCGCAAATCCCAAAAATCTTTCAACTTATGTTATTTCTAAGTCCACAATTGTATCTCGAGGTGATAACTTCTTGTTCTCAAACACTATCTCATACCCCTTTGCTTACGCCCCCAATCTTTCTATGTTGCATGCAATCTCTCCCTCTCTCATACACAAATCTCTCTCTCTCTCTCTCTCTCTCTCTCTCTCTCTCTCTCCCAAGCTCGCTTTCACTCATGCACACACTTACACACACTTACACTTCTTTTTTTCTTTTTGTGGAAGGTGTGGTTTACGATCCACAACTTTAAAGAGAAATGTTGTTTCACAATAGATAAAAAATCAAGAGGATTGTTAATGTAAACAACTAAAAGTCTTCTATACAATTGAAGGCAAATCAGACAATTGTATTTCTGATAAGCCACAACATTGCCCATAAAAAGGTAAGTGTGATGCATGGTTATCGAGTCAGTCAACATGTCAAGGTTCATGGTAAATAGTTTAATACAAGTGGCTTGATATTGTAAACCTGATCCTATGGATATATTCTAGTACTAATGCACTATTTAACTTTTGGATCATTTGATTGATTTGAAGAAGCAAGAAAATAGATCAAAATCTCCTGACAGTTCTCCATGATCTACCCCATGTCAGTGTGAACACTTTTAGGAAAGAAAGGAATCTCTAGAACTCACCATTTCTCTCTCAGTAGTTTCAGAAAAAGAACTCGTCTCAAGAAATCATGGCCCTCATATTTGACATATGAGGCACTTCATTATTGTCAGACACACTAAGCTTCTACTCTATGGCTCTTAGTGACCAATAAACCTCACACATGGTTGGCCGGTCTATCTCCTCAGTCCTGATGCTGAAATTAACTCTTGCTAAAGGTCATAGATCAACAAGGCAGTTGTACTTATATCAACACAATTTAACTGATCATCTATCTTAAATTGTTATAGGACAGATATGATGCCAAGCCAATAGAGGGGTCAACCATGCTAATGAGATTTTTGTTTATGGAACCATACCCATTACAAGGATTTGTTGCTAGCAAAGCAGATTCTTCTTTGCTCATAAAGAAGACCAACTCAGAAGTTATTTACTTATGTGTTTATGTGGATGACATTATCATTATAGGGAATGATGCTAATGGCATCAAGCAAATTAAATATCACATGATGAAAGAGTTTAAAATCACTGACCTTGGTTGGTTAACATACTTTCTTGGATTAGAACGTGTATATACAAATTTTTGTGTCTTTATTACTTAGAGGAAGTACATTCATGATACACTAAAATTGTGGGAAAACATTAAAATTGTGGGTACACCCATGGAACTCAACCACAAACTTAGTTCTCATGAGGGAGAACTCCGTGAAGATATTATAGGTTATCAAAGGCTTGTGGGGAGTCTCAGTTATGCAATCCTAACAAGAGTAGACATATGTTATGGAGTAAGTACATTAAGCCAATTTATGCATACACCAAGAGAAACCTCACATGGAAGCTACCAAGAGGATCTTAAAGCATCTAAATGGTACCATTAATGAAGGGCTGTTTTATCCGTATACTTTTGATTTGGACATCAAGATGTATTCTTATGCAGATTGGGCTGGCTCCAAGGATGATAGGAGGAGCACTTCTGGCTACTTATCTTTTGTAGGTTCAAAGCTAATATCATGGTCATCAAAGAAACAACCAATTGTAGCATTATCATCAACAAAAGCAGAATATAGAGGCTTAGCAAATGCAACACAAGAGGATATGTGGCTCAAGCTACTCTATACAGATTTGGGATTACATTCTTATACTCCAATGATTTTTGGAGATAACACCAGTTCACTTCATTTGGCTGCTAATTATCCTATGTATCATGCAAGGACTAAGCACACTGAAGTGCACTATCATAATGAAAGAGAGAAGTTACTCAGCAAGGACATCCAATTGTCCTATGTATCAACCAATTTGCAATCTGCAGATATGCTCACAAAGTCTTTGGATGGAACTAAGACGAACAGATTTAAGATGATGATTGGATTGCGGGAAATCAAAGAGAAATAAAGAAGAAGCATGTTAGGCTTGAGGGGGAGCTGTTGGTGCAAAAGAATCCAAGCCTACATACTTGGACAATCAGCATATATCTCATATAGTCACATATGACTATTCCCTTGTAGAAGTCAATTTACTTTTTATCCTTGTAAAAGTGCATATGATAATTGCACTAACCCCATGAAGAGTTAGGAGGAATCAAATCTCAAATTCTTGGTAATTTATAGATGAGAGAGTAAAGCCTAAAGATTAGGACTCACTTTATGGTAAGAGCGTGAATTTGAATTCAAAACTTGGCTCCAACTCTAGATATAAGAGTGGATCAAAATCTCGCTTAGATTATGAGCCCGATTTGAAGATCAATTGAGAGGGGTTCTTTGTGATTAGATAGCTCGTTCCATAGCTCTATCACTATGCTCACATTGTAAAATTATACATTGTGAATGTCATTGTATTTCTATGTGATTTAATACATACACTTTGATCATATCTCTACTTCTCTTCTTTGCTATGATCATCTCAGAACAGTGAGTTTCTCAGAGCTTGTTCTCAGTGCATAGTTGATCATTTGATGTGATTGAAAGTGCTAAAGATTCAGAATACTGTCTACTTTATAAGTACAAAGTTTCATTATCATTGCTTTTCTCAATATGGAGATATCTTCACATTAGTGCTCACTCATCTGCACACTATAGTAGCCCAAAAATGTCGGGCTAGTCTTCCAACTTGCTAAGCATCATTCTCAGTGTACACCTGATATTTTTTTATTGAAATTATTTGTAATTGGTAGCTATACAAGTTAATTAGATTTTCTTAAAAGGAATTTAGTCAATTGCTAGTAGGTTGAGAGCACTATTCATTTCACTGGACATGTGCAAAGACCAAAATAGCAAGTCTTAGCTCATGGTTGAACTTTCTACTCATCTATTTTGATCCATTGATTTGAGGATCATGTTCCAAAGCACATAGGTGATTATTTATGATTGTTGGGAAGCTCAAGAGGTATACTATACTCTCCACAACTAGTTCTTGGCTAGTGTAAAGCAGGATTTTGCAGCACCACTTCAGCTCTGGAATCTATCCACCATCTCCTCCAACATTATTTGGCCATTCAATTCATGCAAGTTGATGGTGGAATGGCTTTTTGTCAAATAAAATATATTGACACATTATTATAGTGCACGCTATTGGATGCATTACTCAACCATATATTCAGTTTGTTGTCTCAAAGATGAGTAGGTTAATGCATTGCCCAAGTGTCAAGCATTGTAAGGTAGTTAAGTGCATCTTTGGCTACTTCAGTGGTACCGACTACTTGGATTGTTTTATCCCAAGGGGGGCATCACTAGTGCCAGATTTACATGATTTTTTTGACTTTGAATGGGTTGGTTGCTATGACACTCGAGTGTCCACTAATGGTTTTTGCTTCATGCTTGGTAGCTCATGCATATCTTGGTTGAGAAAGAAGCAACCAACTGTAGCCACTTCTAGTTGTGGGGCTGAGTATAGGGCAACTTTCACAACAACTATTCAGTGTATGTCAATCAGATGCCTTATGGCTGATTTGGGTGTTGATCAGTCCTCTACTACCACCATCTTCACTAACAGTTAGAGTGCATTGGCACTTGCGAGGAGCCCTATGTTCCATGCTGGCACTAAGCACATTGAGGTGCACTATCATTATGTCAGGGAGAGGTTCTCTGCTAGAGAGATCAGCTTGGCATATGTGCCCACGTAGAACATTGTAGACCTTTTCACAAAGGCTTTGCCTAGGGAGAAGTTTGAAGCTTTCTGCAAAGCTTTGGGCTCACTTATTTTTGTGGATTGATTCCACATAGCTTGGCACTTCCTTATACATGAGTGTCAGCTCCTTGTCCACTACATCACTCCCCGGGGGAATTTGTTGATATATTTAGGTAGTGATGTGTGTGAATACACCAAGACTTTCGGGGCATTTTTTTCCCTGTTTTGGAGGTTTTTTTCCCTCGACTTGTATATATGCCTATAACCCTAAGAGATCACTTATCTTTGTACATTCTCTTGGTAATACATTTAGTAATGTGTGTTGTGCTCTAAGCTTCTTCTTCTTCTTCCTTGTGAAGTTTGCATGCTTTCGGAGACCTCAAACTCCAACATCTATGTGATCAATCTAACTTCCTTAGAGTTAGCTTAATTTCAAACCTCGGAACCTTTTGAGTTAATTGTGATTCATATATTATCTCAAGGCCTTCATTTCTTCATTTGGATAAGCAAGTGTTGGAGACTTTCAAGATTAAGGTAACATACTTAAAACGTATGCCAAGAATGGTATGGTGATTATAACAAGATTTAATCTTTCTTATTATATATACCATAGTATTAGGAGAATGCCATAACCATCAATTTACCCTACTAGCTAGCTATGCTGATCAGATTTGCATTCCTTTTGATTTTGTAAAGATATCTGTTAGTGATTGCCTTCACTTCTTCTTTTTTGCATACCAATGTACATGTATGGTTGTTCTCTACCATAATTTATACGTTCCTCTAGTTTTTTCACATGCAATAGCTTCTTTCTCCTTGATCACATTTGTCATATATCCTTAATGTTTTGAAATGAATTTTTCATAAATCTTTAAACTAACTAAATTACTCTTATGGACTTATTCTAATTCCTTGGGGATGGCATGAGTGTCAGATTCCTTTCGTTGGACAATCCAAGATTTTCTCCTTTAGCTCCAGCTCTTCTTCTTGTATGTCTCTACTAGATGCGTTTCTTCATCTCTTTTTTCTCTATTTGAGATTTCTTTAAATTTTTAACCTTTGCTTATTATTCCTCATTCCTAGGCTGATGAACTTGTGGTTGTTGAAGATCTTTGGTAACTAAATGGAAAACTGTAGGCATTTCTCTCTTCAAAAATCCTTTGTGCTTCCTCTATACCTTGTTGGCCCAATACAACCTTTGAATTACGACAAGGTTTGAATTCATCAAACACTACATCTGTTGATGATTTTGCCTCTCTGGAGTAAGAATTATAATATCTATAAACTTTTCTTTAATTAGGAAAGTAACCCATGAAGATACACCTCTTTGCTCTTGCATCAATCTTAGTCCCAAGTTCTTATGGGCCATGTGAGTAACACACACATCCAAGCATCTTCATTTCGGAAAGATATCATTTCTTTCCACCATAGGGTTCTTTAGGTTTCACATGAAGTATTTTAAAGGTTGAAGATATATTCTTAACACTAAATGCACAAAAAAAGCATCTCGGCAAGCCGTTTGTCAAGGTGGTTGGGCCCCTTGCTTCTTGAGGTGGGGGCGAGGGTTCAACACACACCGACACCATGTAAGGGACATGTTTAACATGGAAACTGGGTTCAACCCCCATCGACACCATGTAAGGGACATGTTTAACATGAAAAATTGTATCTTGTGGTTGATGTGCCATCGTTTGTCGTACCCTGCGGTAGTTATGACCGTACTTTAACCCAACTATGTAAACCCTTGTTCTTGTGGGATAAAGGGGTCCCATGGGTACTATGACCTTCCTTGTACAATTGCAATTTTAAAGTTAAAGCCTGGAGGAGTAGGCCTCGGCCGAACCTCCAGTAAAAAAAAATAATAATATAGTGAGGGCTCTTTAAACCTTTGCACACTTCCAAAATCCTACGCAAAGGCCATGAAAGAACAAGGAGGACGTTGCTAAAGACGTGATTGCTGGAGACGTCACTAAAGAGGTTACTAGGGAAGACGTGCTTGCTGAAGACATTGCTGAAGACGGAAGGAGACATTGCTGAAGATGAAAGGAGGCGCTTCTGCAGCTGTCGTAGCCAAGAGATTCGCATGCCGAAATCAGATGACATCGACGACACAAGAGAAGGTGTTTTAGTGCTGCAAAAGAGGATGATGACCTTCATAGCCTGACATCAACAACCAAGAAAACCCAATTCATAGCCTGAGACCAACAACGAAGAAGACCCAATTGCGACTCTAGAGTGTGGTTCACTGCGTCAATATCAACATCAACGTACTTCAGTTTTGAAGCTTGTGTAGGCATTGTGACATTCTGTAGTAACTTCTAGATTTGCGGCGGTGGCATCAAGGGGTGTTTTTCCATACCGACGAGCAAATTTGCAGTGGTGGTGTCAAGGGGATCCATCACATCGGGGTGTTTCTCCATCGTGAAGAGCAAGCAGGGCCTAAATTTGACGCCCACCCCCGGGCTTCAAAAAAAAACTCATGAAGCTCAGCTTGGAAATTTTGGTCTTCATATGAAGTTTTCCAGTAATTCTAGAGTTTCATATATAAATTTTAAGTGTACGTACATAGTCAACCACACAGACACAGATATATCATTACACATAGCTATTGTTGATCTACATTACCAAAGGAAAGAGAAATAGCAAAAAAGTTAGGAAAGAGAAATAGCAAAAAAGTTGAACCTGTTGATGAACTTACTTGCGAGCGTGGTTTAAATCATACAACAAAGAATTATCCTTTGGCATTGAAGAATAAAAGTTGGAGGATTATTACGGAAACAATCAACTGAAGCATCCTCAATGGCCCACTGTTTCTCTTCATCTTTTTAAATCTACTATTGGCATACCTAGTTATTTATTTGGTGCTATTTCAATTATAATCTTTCACACAGACAGCTGAAATTGGCTGATGGGATTCAACCATTTTGTCAACGCAAGATAAAAAACTTGAAAAGATAATGTATCTAAAGATACATCTTCTAAAATGAGGATGGATAGCATTGACACTACATACAATGCATGATTGTCATTATACAGTTGGTTTGATCTCTGGTACAAGGAATCGCAGAGTCTTTCAATGATACCAAGAAAAAGCAAAACATTTTTTACTACACATTTGTGGAGTGTTCCTATTCTGAAAATTTCTAAGGAATGAGAAATAATGTTAAAAATTATAAACGGGTAGGAGAAATGACAAAAAAAAACTATTAATACTGTGGTTCTGCGTAAGTGAGGTTCATTACTATGATATACTATATCAGGGGAATATTAACCTAGTGCATACATCTATTACTGCTGTTTATTGAAACTCATCCATGGGGTTATAAGTTGTCAAATAGGTGACATACCTAAACAAAGTTGCATACATGTGCATTTATCCCCCTCCACATACATGCACACACACATGCACCACTCCCCTTAAAGCTCTATAGAACACACTTCAAATGAGTGGAGAAGAGTTCTTGTGTTTAACTTCCACCTAAGTGTTCACAACATTACTCAAAGAAACTTTCATACCAAACTAAAGATGCAGAGCTAAAGGTGGAGTACCCAGTGCAGTATCCAAGAAGAGTGAAATAACATACTTGAAGAAAAAGAAGGTAGTTTTTGTTGTGGATGAGGAGGCAAAAAAAGGCAATCGAAGAAAGATCCTAACAAACCTAAAATAGCTCATAGTTCTTTTTTCATTGTGCTTGAGGAGCTTACGAAGTGTTTCAATGCAAACAACCTTATATATAGGTTTCCCTCTACAATAAAGGCAAGTGGTCATAAATGGAAAAGCACATCTAATGTAGAAAATGAAACTTACATTACCAAGGTAGAGTTTGAGAAGACTTTAAAATCTTATAATGCAAAACAATGACGAGAAGCTAGTGGTAGGGAGTCCAATAGGTCAAAATTTGAGGTGAATGGCCAAGAAGATGAATATAAATGTGCATATATATACAAATGTGCATTCCTACGTACATGGACATATATGTACACATGTACACGAAAGTGTTACTTCATAGCTCCACATACTTTCACCACATCAATTTATACCTACATACTGTCAATCATGCAAACTATCATACAAACGCATTAGCACAAATTCACAAAGTCATCACATGTATACACACACATGTACATGCTCAAACGTTCACACATGTAAAACATGTGGATAATTGGTAGAAAGAAATCAGCAGCTGCTCATATAGTCAATGTGTGAGCTGCACCACATACCTATAGAGCTGATGATATACATTTTCTCAATTGCATATCTACACACACTTGCATATGGGCACATTTAATTACCTCACACACCTGCATTTATGCACATGTATGCCACTTCAGTGTGTGTGTATGTACAATCTCAAGTTGACTTGGAAATGCTCTATGGAAAACTCCTCCACATATCCACCCCTTGAGTATAGATTTGCATAAACCTTTCCACAAATCTCTGCAATCACTTGATCTAGCATTATATTCATTAGGTCCAATTATAGCTTCATTGCAATTCAAAGTATTCCAACATGTTCAATTAGAGGATCAACTTCTCTGCCATGAGAAGCTTGAGAACGGAGATTGCTACTCGAGCATAAGTGCTACATTATAATTGCTGGTGGTGGTACTACCATGTGACCCAATTCCACAAAACCTTTAATCAAGAGCTGTGTGGCATGTATTTCATTTTGAAATCACAACAAAAGATTAATTACATCATTTGTGCATGTAAGAAAATAGAAATCCATTGAAAGGAAACATTGAGACTATGAACCAACAGTTTTTGCTCTTTAACTAGAACGTGCACACACCTCGTCATAACTCGGTTGTTATAAATTGGTTGCTAAAATTGCTTCAGCGTGCCAAGAAGAAAACATATAATGTAGACAAAGCTCATGTTGCTGGAAATGATGTAATGCGACATAAAGCAAGAGGGAGAATAACTTCCACTTTTACATTTTGGTGCTTGAACAAAACTAATATCTCCCCTTCATTTTCTTGAATCCGTTTTGACATACCTTTTGAATGGTTGAAAGCGACACTTGACTCCATTGATTATGAAAGTGAACCATGCCTATTCTAGCTGAAAGAGAATTGTTCAAGAAAACATTTGAAGATCGAAAGTAAATCAGAGAATTTCAAATCACGTACGTTTATGGAACATGTTCAGAGAAGAGCCTTCTCATTTCGTTGCTTCAAGGATAGCTCTGAAGCCATCAAGAACCTAACAAGAGAGACCAGTTTTCAAGATGTGGCTCAAACGTTTATGGCAGGTAAAAGGAGAGATCCTGAGCTACATAAATAACATATTGCATGTTGCCATTTTGGCAAAAGTACAGTTGAGGCTACCTGTAGAACATAAATTTGGTATGAGAGAACATCTAAATATATGTAGAGTAAACCAATCAACACAAGTGCACATGATGAAATAAAAAGAATTCATTCATACATGGCATATAGAAAAAGCAAAAAGCTGCGCTAGAAAGCGATGGAATGCCATTTGTTGACATATTCCATTTCACATGATCGAATATAAACAGATCTTCGCTTGGATAAAGCTACTTGAAACTATTTAAAAAAAATTATCCCTCACCAAAAGCGTAACAAGTTAAAGTTTGAGCTACGATCTACAGTACCTGTTGCATGTGTCCATGGCTGAAGGGATGACACACGAAAGCTCAAGCCAATAGATGGCAAGCTGCAACGATCTCAATCGACTCCTTACTCCTTCAGTGGTCAGAACTCACTCATGGTCAGGCTCCTTAATCCTTCAATGGTCAGAACTCACTCAGTCCAACGCCTCAAAGTAGCATTGTTCCGTAGGTTGAGAACCGAAAGTGTTAGGGTGAACACTTTTCACATTTCATCCTACCTAGTGTCTCATGCCAAATATTTAGTGTCTGTGTGTCCATTGCCCACAGTTCTTAAGTTATCCAATATATGAATGAGTGTCCAATGTCCACTATCAAGCGCAACAGTCAGTTGAACGCAGTAGTGTGTGTGTATATATATATATATATATATATATATATATATATATATATATATATATATATATATATATATATATATATATATATATATATATATATATATATATACAATTTGTCATGTCACTTGGCATTTAACCATTCCTCGTGATACCTTAAACATTTTGACAATCCCTATCTTTTATTTATATATAATTGAAGGTATAATTGACGCTTGAGTTGAATATGAAGGTGTCATTTGAAGTTTTTTTCAATTTCTTGAGCTTCGTGATGAAGTCCGGATTAAAATTTTGGGTTTCATTTGATGCCTAAAACCCCTCTTGACGCCCCATGGGGTGTCAAATTTAGGCATTGAGCAAGTAAATTTTCGCAATGGTGAGTCTTCAGGCCATAGTGATTGGGTGGTGCTTTTCTCCAGGCATCACGACTAGAAAGATCTCGATTCACCACGACCGTGGGCCTCCTGAGTGGTTTTCATGACAGTGACGCAAGTGTGGTGCTCTTTGCAAGGCATATCGATTGGGCAGATTTTGGGAGCCATCATGACTAGAAAGATTTTGAGTCATCGCGAGTCACGACCATGAGCCTTCGTTTCATGATTGTGATGCAATTATGTGCAGATTATGACACATGACGAACTAGCTCCTTTAAGACTCTATATTTATTATTCCCCACCATGTTAGTCTTTCAGGCTCACCCCGTCACGCACGGCTTTTTTGAGAAAAAATAAGGAAAAAAAAGAATTAAAATTAAAAGAAAAGGAAAAAAATATAAAATACAAAGAACAGAAAGAAAAACACAAAAAAATCAAGCACTTTTGGGCATCATGTTTTCATAGGATGTTTCAACGGCTGTTCCACTGAAAGTCTCCGTGGTTTTTTCTTCCCGTTGGAAGTTAGAGTAGCTATGGCACTAGGAATATCAGCACTTAGTGTTATACAGGGCTAGAATTTCTAGCACACTCGATTTTTAAAAAAATATTGAAATTTTTTTGCACTTCGATACTTTGATGGAAGTGCGAGCAAGTTGTAGAGCTGGATGTGTTTGTGCCTCGAGAAAGGTAAGTTCTCCTCTCTCTATTTCTCTCTCTCTCTCTCTCTTTCTCTCTCTCTCTCACTCTCTCTTTCTCTCTCTCTCTCTAGCTCTACCTTCCCTTTATGTTTCTCCCTCTCTCTCTCTCTTTCTCTCTCTCTCTCTCTCTCTCTCTCTCTCTCTCTCTCTCTCTCTTTCCCTTCCTCTCCTGTTTCTCCTTCCCTCTCCTCATGCATGCATGCTTAGTGTGTGTGTGATCCCTCTCCTCATGCATGCATGCTTAGTGTGTGTGTGAGAAGTACAAACCATCAAACTAACATATTATAGCACAAGGCTTATTGATAAGGTACAATAGGGCTTGTTGGTCAACAAAAACTTTGATTTATATTCCAATAAGTAGTGTTGAAATGTCTTTATTGGATACAACATTGCTAGTCCTTCTTGTTCTATCATAGTGTAGTTTTTCTCAGAATGGGTGATCACTTATATCTATATTCATATGAAGGAAAAAAACATGTCTTGGACTTTAGATGTTACTTATACAATGTGTGTTTAGATATTGAAAAGTGTGTACTCATGGTTCCTCCAAGATAATATCCTTTGACACATTTTTCTCTAAAAATGGCATTTTGATAGATGGGGATAAGGTAAGACCAACCACACAACTTGTCAAAACAACAAGGGAAAAGGAATTCTAAGATTTTATGGGACATTACAAAAATTACAAAAGGTTTGGGCATATGTATCAACCATTGCTAAGCTGATGTAAAGGCTTTTCAAGAATTTTGAGTGCATGAAAGAGTGTGAAAACTTCCTACAAGAACTCAAAAGATATATCATATCATATCCTATATTGACCGCCTCAAATTGAAACAAACCATTCCATATCCATGTAGACACTTTGACTTTGTTTTGATTCAAAATCATCATCTTGCACATCCACAAAGTAGGCCATTGATTGTGATCTCCGAATCATTGCTACTCAATGCTATGCAAAAGTCATGGCGGATTTGGATTGGGAGGTCTATAGGAAATTGGAGAGCTAATTCTTAGATCCACAATCATTACCAAGGTAACAAAGAGAGTTTTCATGTTTTTTTTGTTGTTAACTTTCATTTTCAATGATGAGCATGGTTCAATGATGTGTGTTCAGTAATTGATTCTGACTTTAAACTCTTGTTTTTTGCGTCTATTTTATTCTTTGCTTGAGAACCCCATACTCCGCTATTGGATCCGAACTCCTCACCAATAAGCATAGCAACTTGCTATGGTTATGAGATCGTGGTTTCTAGGTGGGAGTAGTCATATGCTATGGGCAATCCTTATTTTAACCTCAGTAATCTTTGTTTAGTGCACAACATGGAAGGATCAACAACAAGAGCAAGATCGGCTGAATGGGAGGAGGGGTGGGTAATGTGTTCCTGTAGCTGATGCAAGTGGCGAAAGAAAAGATGTTGTAGGATTGCATTGAAACACATAAACAACATGGTGAATTTGATCGTCAACTTTTTGACAACCCTCGTCAACATGGCATGGTAATACATGCTCATTGACATGGACGATAATATATGAATGCAAATCATACTTTGCATGTGTTCTATTGTACGTAACGAATGTTGATATATCTCCACACATATCAATATAGAGACCACAAACTAAGTGCGTACTCCAACACATGGTAGATAAGAGAAAGCGAATTGAACACGAAGAGACACCAAATGAACTACACGATGATCCCATGGATGATATGATAGAGACATTGGTCACAAAGACAATGCCGACAAATACAAAACACAGCCACACATCTAGAGCGCATGTGAAGGATCCCAAAGAGCGGTTCATGAGAAATGCATGCAAAGAACCATTGTATGAAGGTGAAAAAGTTTCAAAGTTGAGAGCATTGCTATCCATATTGAACTTGCAAGCAACTTTTGGATGGTCTAATGCAAGTGTCTCTGCATTGTTTCAATTGATGCAAAAATTATTGTAGATGGAAATTGTATTCCCCATTCTCGAGCAGATGCCAAGAAATTATTATCTACAGTTGGAATGGACTATACACATCCATCCATATCCAAACGATTGTGTACTGTATGAAGGTCAATTTGAAGCACTTCATACATGCCCTAGATGTGGATTGGGTCACTACATACAAGATCTTCAAGGAACACAAGTCCCATGTAAGGTAGTGATGCATTTTCCAATCTTTCCAAGGATATGTCAGATGTTTCATAGCAAATCTATTGTAGCCATGATGCCTTGGCATAAGAAGGGACGTTCAAAGGATGGTATAATAAGAGTGCCTGGAAATTGCAAAGATTGGAAGCACATAGAAGAAGAATGGTCAAAGTTTGCCAAAGAGCCTAGACATCTAAGATTTGTCCTAGCAAGGGATGGTGCCAATCCATATGGATTGAAGTCAACAAAGTGGTTGACATAGCCGGTGGTTTTGGTGAACCATAACATACCCCCATGGTTATGCATAAAGAAAGGACACTTGCTCATGTCTCTTATCATCCCTAGAAAAAGGAAACCATGCAATCAATAGGTATATATGGCACCTCTACTACAAGAGTTGCAAATTTTATGGAATGACAGAGATGTGGTGGACAATTCGAGATCTGGAAGAAGTAAATACTTCAAGTTGAGGGAAATTTTAATGTGGATGATGCATGACTACCTAGGATATGGTGAGGATGCTCGATGGATGTTTTTTCTAGAAACGTTTTTGACAACCTTGAAGCACTTCATGAAACAAAGAGCTCGACTAGAGGGCTCCATGCCAGAATGGTTGGTACAAGAGTCATGTGTATTCATCTTTGAGTACCTATCACGCTCTCAACACGATGTTGTAGAATTGTGGAGCATAAATGACAATGATCAAGTGGTGAGTGATGTTCCAAAAGGCAATGGGGTCATAAAGCGATTCAGTGAGGAAGTACAAACCAAAGTCAGTAATTATTGTATGATGAATAGTGATATCATGCAAAGGTGGTCTGAAATGTACCATAAAACGAGGCATGAACAGATTTAGGCTCCAAAAGAATGTAACCAAACAAATATGGATGTTCCCTATCCACATTCATTGAGTCTTGTTCCAAAGAGTATGAGTGCATCGTGGCTTCAAGGAAAGATTGCAAGTGCAAAAGCAAGTGGTGAACTAGTCTCCCTTGATGAGCAAGAGTATGCATTTGGTCTAGACTGGCATGTAAGTACTTTTCTTTGAGTTTTGTGCAATTGTACTACTTTAGTCAATTTGTTGATTGTAGTTCTCTTAAATACAATATAGCAAATATAATGCCTTATGGTCACGAGGTAGTCATTTTCGAGTGGAACCAATAGACAAGAATCGCAAAACATATGATTGCGGAGTGATGGATACATTTGATGAGGATGCAAGCAACACTAGCAATGATGAAGTGCATCTTGATTACTCTCGAGTGATACAAAATATTATTGAGGTGAACTATAGAAGATTCTTGCATTTGAATGTAGATGTGAAATGGTTTAAAGTGATCAAGAAGGGAAGAAATGCCACTGTATGCCATGACCAATGTGGACTCTATATTGTTGACTCCAACACCATTGGGAGAGACCAAAATGACACATCTGTTTTTCCCCATCAATGCGAGCAGGTACATAGGCTAAAGATATAAGTTCGATTGTTTTTTTTTTTGTTTTGAGTACTGATATCATTCGTGTAAATGTGCTTTGCAAGGTTGTATTCTATCTCACACGTCCAAATCTGAGGTGCTGGCATGTTATTCAAACTACCCCTCATTCATGATACATATTTGAAGAGGGGGGAGTGGACGAAGTCTTCACTAGAGAAGCTGTGGAAGAGGAACATCAATGGAATGATGTAACAAGTGGCCAACTACACCCTGTTGCATCAGCATGGGACATGTGCATGACTAAGGATGGGACTTCAAGCGATGATTGCTCAAATGAAAGCAATGATCTTTCATCTAATGGAAATAATGATGATAGCGTAACCAATACTAGTTTAGGAGTCAATTTAGAGCTAGTCTTAGAAGTCTCTCGAGAGGACATTTGTATAGATGAAGTGTCCACACTGTGCAATGAATGATATTTTTTTGTGCATGTATAAAAATATGACATTTTGCAATGATAATGTTTCCCATTTTATGTTGGCAATGATAGTGTTTTGCCATTTTTATTAATTAATTCATGGAGCAATAGTGAAGCCTCTTGGGCCAAGCTTATTTTTAGGAATAGTAGTGATCTTAAGCTTAAGGGTCTCCAAGGATGGAAGGACCTCCGCCTCCTCACCCTGCTCGTCTCTCCTTTTCTAGTTTCTCCACGTGGCTTGGATTTGGTTTGCTCACTATGGAAGAGTTGGAACAAGGTCAAATAGTTTGTTCGGATAAGTGAGGACTCATAGTGGGTGGCCAGTATTAGACAGAATGATTCAATTTGAATCCTATCAAGGGCATCAGAGGGGTGAGACATGGAACCTCCATAAAGCTAAGAGACTTTGGAACAAAGGTTTTCGGTTGTGGAAACATCTCTGGAATCAAGTTACATTCCAGTGGATTAGATTTGAGGGCATTGATCTAGATGTAGGAGTGAACTATGAAGAATGGATCCTTTTGTAGACCGTATTCATTGCTTGAGAATGCTCCAAGATTCGCCTCCTCATTGGTTAGGACCCTCCCCACCATGAGGGTCTTAGATGGTTCACTGACAATAGCCTTGACAAGATTCTGAGATTCAATAAGAATCTGGACCTTCATGTCACGCTTAATAAGAAGTGGTGTCTTAATTGGCTGAAGTTGCAATGGGAGTTTAAGTTCCAGTCACTTTGGCATCGACTCATCGAAATAAAAAAAATGGTACTTATGTGGCAAATCCTCCACCACGGAATTTGGACCAATGCAAAGGCTAGCAAAATTTGTGGGTTACCCCCATGGTGCAAAAGATGCCTACATGGAAACGAGGACTTAGGGCACCTCTTCTTCTCGTGCCCCAAGTGGATGTTGATCTCGTGTACCCTTGAGAATATCTTGCAGGTTTGCGGATGAATCCTCTGGAAGCAAGCATTGCTGGGTGAAGTGATCGGGTGTTCCTCATCTTTGTGGAATGCGATTAGAGGTGAGAGCCTTTGGAAGACCTGCAATCGTGATTTTCTCATAAGCTCATGTTTCCCTGTTTTGACCCCCAGGAGCCTGATTTGACATAAATTTCTCATCAAAATTTCATTTTTTGAGATCTATAGCTCATGTGGGACTATGAAACCAAGGGGACTCCAAAGGATTTTGAGCAATACCAAGGGGAATTTTGGACTCTTAACCAAGGCATATGAACCTCAAATCTCGTAGACAACTAGGCAAGAATAGACAAAGCATTAGATCTTCTAAGGCTAGTATCAACCATACAGATAGGTCGTGGGCACAACAACTACGTGGTTACCCTTACGTACTAAGTTCAGACACAAGTGATTCAGAAATGTCTTTTACCATGGGGAAACCTGCAGGTGGCTCAAGAATTGCCTATTTACAAACACCAGAAGGTCCCTATAACACACAGTTGGAATATATTCGGACTAACCGATTAGGTGCTCGCCTCTATGAGGATGGCCTAAGGCGATCAGTGGTTCAACTCAAAAATCCAGATCAACCCTTTGGACTTGAATACTCAGTAGTCAAGTTCGAAGAGGGTTCATACATTGATAAGGAAGGAACTATGTATGTGGTTACTAACTTACCAGACAGGACATATGAGTTTGGAAATATCATTCTTGAGAATGAGATAGGAGACCTAGAGCAAGGAGATGTAGGATGAGAACCCAAGACTCTTAGAGGTAAGTCAGTTTTGACCAAAGTGATCACTTCAGATTGGATCCCTCAAGATAACAAAAGCATAGAACTATTCTTAAATAAAGAGACAGATGAAGCCTTTTGGAGATTCAAGCGAGATCAACCTAGCCAATTGGGCATAGTCATTGTCTACGAGTTCAAGGATCTGAAGACACCACACAAAGTTGTCTACCTAGATAGCACGTTAGGGAAAATGTTCTTGGTAACAGAACATGATAGACATGAATATACCTGGAAGAGTAAATTGATTTTCCCTCCACCAAGATCCAATGTTTCCCATGGCCTCCAAGGAGTAGGATCATCCCAGGCTCATGAAACCCAGAGGGAAAGAACTAGAGAGAGACTTGAGGTAAGCTTTACACACAATGTGGGTAGAGACAGATCAATATGGGAAGGTGAAAGACCTCAAACAAAGAGACATAGAGCACTAATGCATGATAGAGATGAACACAATTTTCCATCGCCTACACCCCGAGAGTACCCAAGAACCCTTAGACCCTCTCAAGTGGTCGAGGAAATTTTGATGGGACAGGAGATCCTTATGATCATGTGGCAGAGTTCAAACAAGTGTTAAGAGCTGAGCAGGTTGAGGACTTGTTCACCCAGTTCGAGGCATTTGGTTTGAATCTTAAGGGTACTACCTTAGCTTGGTTTCAGCCCCTCAATAGTCGTAACTATCGAGATATAGGTCAATTGCTAGATGAATTCATTGTAGAATTTTCTAAGAGTGGCATCAAGCATAACACATCATCCTTGATCCACAGCTTCAAGAAGACACCGCAAGAAAGAGTGCAACTTGCAGGAAGACGGTTCAGAGAGTACTTAGAAAGATGCCCTATGCCAGAATTACCCACACCGGCCAAACAAGTGCTATTGTTCTTAGATGGCTTATTGAGCGGCAAGCTAAGATCATGTGTACTTGAAAGAGCCTAGATCCATAGAAGAGTGTGTGCGGATGTGCATTGACATAGAAGATAACTTGGGTGAGGAGTTAGAATTGCCCAAACTCTATAAGGATTCTGATAGTTCTACTAGTCATACTTCGAGAATCTCCACATAATTAGATGAGATAGCTGAGCAAGTTGCCAAGAAGCTAGGAGTCCAAAATAGGCAAATGCCAAGAGTCACCTCATTGAACTGATGTTATACTTGCGGAGGGGACCACATGGCTAATGTATGCGCATTGCAAAACCAAAACATGAGAGAAAGGAATTCTCCATATTGCACTATTGAGAGAAAATACACGAACCATACGGCTCAAGATTTTCTTTACAATAGGCAAGATGTTAGACAAACTTATTAGCAACCTTACCAACAAGGTAGGTATTAGAACCAATATCAACAACCATATTATTGACCACAAGAGCAATATCATGCACCATATAGGCCACAACTAGTCTTAGGAAACCAACCACCAGCTCTTGCCACTGTAATTCCAGTTAAGTATGCAGTGGCTGAAGAGAACCTTAATAGAGCATTGGTGCCAATGACCCCACTTGTCTCAGAGAATGACCATCATGCTCAGAGTTCTGACCACTCCTATGAAGATAGTCCACAAGCTTATTACTGAGAGTCACCTGAGCATAGTGAGACTTATCCTTATCACTATGAGGCACCACCTATGGAAACAAATTGGGAGCCAGAATACTCCAATGTCATGAACATGAATCCTAATCACAGGCTCCAAGCGAGACAAGTAAGACCACAAGCCTCTAGACAACCATGTTTTAGATGCCAGGGTGACCATTTCATTCATGAATGTCCCCACCCACCATCTCAGGGTCAAGGACAGTCCATCACAATACAAGTCTTTTGTCTTGAGTGTGGCAAAAACACCTTTTGAGAGATTGTCCAAGGAACCCCTCTGGTGTGGCCAAGGTTACCCCCATTAATGTGGTAGGCTTAGTGGTGGATTCCAATTCAAGTAGCAGTAATGTGGCTCTTGTACACGCAGTCACTAGAGCACAAGCCTCACAATAGGGTAAACCAACTGAACAATCAGAGTCAAGTGAGTCAAAAGATCCGAGTAAGAGATAAACAAGAACATGGAAGGGTACCAGAGAGAAAGACAATCGCAAGTGGAATAGAAAGCTTTCTGAACTAGAAGAAACCCTGAAAGAATTGAAAACAAAAATAGAAGACATTGCATCTCAAAACCACTCACATGTTGAAGCTCCATCCACACCACCTCATCCCACCCCACCGCCCATTGTGAATAGACCACAACCAGGGTCTATTTTTGCAGATCCAACCTCTGAAGGCTTGGACATGATGATGAAGGCCTACCTAGCTCAACTTCAAGAAGGGCCAACAGCTGCAAACCTAGACAAGAGTTATCCTAGAGTAGATTTAGAGATTGAACGAACAAAAATGTGTGTGAAAATGGTAGAGCTAGCTCAAGCTATGCTAGAGACCAATCAATTGTTCAATCAAATGAACTCTGTCAAACTAGATTTAAACCACAAGTTTCTTTAACTCCACAGGCTCAACCATTTTGTTGAGAGAGAAAGCTCCCCACCAATGAAAGCAATAACTTGCAAGTGTACATCCCAATAAGATGTGTCTGTCCAAAGTAAAAATATGTATACATCGATGGTGGCTAAGAGCATCTTAAATGAAATGAATATTCTCACTATTTTTTTTCTTTTTTTTAATAAATGAGGATTTCAGCCGTTGCCTACTCTCTTGGACTTTATATTCTCACTATATTATTTTTTTACAAAATGGAAGTTCGGCAAAGCCTACTTTCGCAGACTTTGATTAATAAAGAAAACAACTATACAAGTGAACAGGCTTAGTACCAATTGGAACCCCCAAATCCCACAAAGCAAGGGAAGATTGAACAATTCAGAGAGCTCTATAGAGAAGGTAGATCACCCTTGCGTCCCCTTCATGAGGGGTGCACTTGTTTTAATCTTATTATTCTCTAGGTAAAACACTCTATGATGTCTAAAAGGCGGGGGTTTTCTTACAATTGGAAATTCTTTTGCCCAACAAGAGAAGAGACTTTTTCTAATGACCATTCTTTAGGAGGGCTTCCAAAATTGGTAGCTATTGGAAATCACGATTTTGAGTGAGAACCACGATCCTGAGCAATCCCCAAAAAATGCGAGTTTAGCTGAAAATCATGAAAAACGTGAGTAAGAATCGTGAAAAACGTAATTTTGAGCGAGAATTGTGAAAAACGCAATTTCGAGTGAGAATAGTGAGAAACACGATATTGATAGAAAATCATGTTTTTATGAAAATTACGATTTTGAGAATGGCCAAAAAATCACGATTTTGACTGAAAATCATGTTTTTGCTCAAAATTGTGATTTTGACCTGAAAATTATGATTTTGACTGAAAATCGTGTTTTCTCAAAATTGTGTTTTTGACCTGAAAATCGCGATTTTGACTGAAACGTGTTTTTGACATGCAAATTGTGATTTTGAGAATGACGAGAAAATCCCAATTTTGATTGAAAATCGTGTTGTAAAAATCACAATTTTGGACCTTAGTGAAAATCGTGTTTTTTGAAAATTGTGAAAATTGCGATTTTGGATGAAAGTCGTGTTGTTGAAAATCGCGATTTTTGAGCCAACTGAGAATTATGTTTTTCTCAAGATCGTGTTTTTGGCTGAAAATCGTGATTTGTGAAAATCGTGATTTTGAGCCAACTGAAAGTCGTGTTTTTTTTCTAAAATTCAAGTTTCCATGAAAGTCGCGATATTGACAGAAAATCATGTTTTTATGAAAATCATGATTTTGAGAATGGCCAAAAAATTGCGATTTTGATTCAAAATCATGTTTTCGCTCAAAATTGTGTTTTTGACCTAAAAATTGTGATTTTGATTGAAAATCATGTTTTCTCAAAATTGTGTTTTTTACCTCAAAATCGTGATTTTGACTGAAAATCATGTTTTTGACATGAAAATTGTGATTTTGAGAATGACCAAAAAATCCCGCTTTTGATTGAAAATCGTGTTGTAAAAATCATGATTTTGTACCTTAGTGAGAATCATGTTTTTTGAAAATCGTGAAAATTGCGATTTTGGATGAAAATCGTGTTTTTGAAAATCGCAATTTTTGAGCCAACTGAGAATCGTGTTTTTCTCAAAATCGTGTTTTTCTCAAAATCGTGTTTTTCTCAAAATCGTGTTTTTGGCTGAAAATCATGATTTGTGAAAATCGTGATTTTGAGCCAGCTGAAAGTCATGTTTTTTTTCTAAAATTCAAGTTTCCATGACATTTAGAGAATCGCATTTTTGTGTGACTTAGGTGAGAACTAAAAATCATATATACTTTTTTTTATTCGAATTGTATGAAAATCACGATTTTCAATCAGAATCACATTTTTTGGCGGGAAATTCAAATTTCTGAGCATCGGGCAATGGCGAGCTCCATATGTGCAGAAAGTCGTGAAAAAAAGGCGCTTGCTCTCCCTTGCACTTGCTAACTCCTTCTTACGCAATAATGCATGAAAAATGGTATGAAAATGGTGAAAATGCACTAAAAAACAAGAAATTTCTATGAAGAAGAAGATGGATGAAGATGATGATGATGATGATGAAGATGAAGATGAAGAAGAAAAAAAATCAGAAAATGAACCGAAATGATAGTCTTTTTACCTTCCAACATCGCAAATCTACGATCTTACGATCACAACGCTTGTCCTCAAAGCTCTCTCCCCGACAATGGCACCAAAATTTGGTGTAGCTCAAGCCTAAGCACCACCTCCTTTACTTGTCAATCTGTGGAGATGTGAGGAATGGTATGAAGACCATGAGAGAGTGAAGGCACAAGTGCATGAGTGAAAGCACACAAGCATGCACACACATACACACACACAGGTGCACACAATAAGAGAAAAGAGGGGAACAATGGAAAGCTTCGATTACCAAAGAGTTCTCTTACAGAAGCTCCAATCTACAACAAGCTAACTCTCTCACAAGCTAACTTAAAAAATGAGCTCTCTAGCTCTTTTTATAGTTTTTGACTAGTTTTGGCCCTGTCCAGACCTAGTGTCTAGCCTACTTAAAAATTAGGTTCCAGGGCTTATTTTAGGGTTCAAACGGACTCTAAAAATTATGAAAATTGGTAGGTAGATACTTCTAATACTCCTCAAGCTCAAGGACTCCTCGGCTTGGACAAAATGGAGTTACGAAAAGGTGAAACGATATTTACAATGGTTTTAGTGATCAAAATCACTAGTTTTATAGGGATTTCTTCTCAAAATTTGACATGTGCTTCTTGGAGCTCCCTACTTGCCCCCTCTTCATTAAATGTGTCCAAGACTTTTAAATGTACTTTTCTTGGGATAAGTGCAAAGTATGCTACTGCCTGTCCCTTTTTATTCGCATACCATTGAGAATGCATAGTTCAGCTGCTGTTTTAAAGCATTTAGTGTGCTCTTTTTCTTCCCAACCAGTAGCATATCATCTACATATATTACAAGAATGATTGGGCTACTATCTTCATCCTTTTTGGTGTACATCAGTGGTCTAGATGGCTTTTTCTAAACCCATGTTTGAGCATAAATGCATCAAACTTCTTATACCACTGTCTGGGGGCCTGTTTTAGCCCATATAAGATCTTTTCCAGCTTGCATACTATATGCTCTTTTCTAGGAATGACATATCCTTCTGGTTGTCTCATGTATAGCTCTTCATCTCAATCACCATGCAAAAAAGCTATTTTAACATCCATTTGGAATAGCTCCAAATCCATGGCAGCTCTGAGAGCAAATAACACACGTAATGTGGTCATTTTAACCACTGGGGAGAACAATTCTTAGAAATTAATGCCCTCTTTTTGGGCATATCCCTTAGCAACCAGCCTTGCCTTATACTTGGGTTTGCCATCAATAGTTTTGGTTTTGTACACCCACTTTTTAGGAATTTCCTTCCTTCCTTTGGGTGACTCAACCAAATCCCAATTATCATTTGCATGCAAGACCTTTATCTCTTCCTGCATGGCTAACTCCCACTTCTTCTTGTGCTCACATAGCTTTGCCTCTTTATAGGTAAGAGGCTCACCCTCATCTGATAAGATAATATAATGTGTAGAGGGATCATATCTATTCAATGGCCTCCTAAGAGATGTATATCTTCTTACCCAATGATCTACATTATCAGGCAATGGATCTACATCAGGAGGTACATCAAATTCTTCATTGTTAATGGGCTACTGTACATAATTTCCAGCCCTATTTTCAGCATGAATAGGTGGCTACATATGCCCTTCAAGAGCCTCTTCTTGCTGTCCAACATCATCTGGCTCAATAACCACTAGATGATCATATTTTCAGCCATCTGTGGTGCATCCTAAGGGTCTGAAATGGACCTTACATGTGGTTGGTCTTGCTAAAATGTGACCTTTTTATGGTCATGTTTCGAGGCAACATTGTTTTGTAACAACCTTGCCTCATTAAAAACAACATCTCGATTGCATATGACCCTCTTGAGCTGACGTAACCATATCCTATAACCCATTTCACCTTCTTCACCATAACCCACGAAGAGGCCTTTAACGGATTTAGCATCAAGCTTACTCCTCAACTCAAGTCTTATGTGTACAAAGGCTTCACAGCCAAAGATGCCTAAGTGATCATATGAAGCAGGTTTGCTAGGCCAAAACTCTTTAGGGATGTCACCTTTGAAGAACATGTGAGGGGATTGATTGCATATATGTACTGTAGTTTTAAGAGCCTCTCCCCAAAAAGCATGAGGGAGATTAGCTGTGGACAATATGCATCTCACCCTCTCACAAAGAGTCTGATTATACCTTTCAGCCACACCATTAGAAGAGCAGTTGTATGGAACAATAAGATCCCTCTTTATGCCCAAATTTTCACAAGAATTTTTGAATTCAACACATATGAACTCACCCCCATTATCCGCACGTAAGCATTTCAGCTTTTTACCTATTTGGGTAGTCACGAATGCATGAATCTTTTAAACGCAACAAAGGCTTTATCTTTTGATTTGAGCAGCTGCACCCAAATTTTCCTAGAAAAATCATCAACAAAAGAAATAAAGAATAACACACCAGAATAATGAGAACTTTTCACTTGCTTTCCATATTGACAATCATTACAAAATTCTAGCTTGGTGCCTTTAACATCAAGCTTCTTCAGGTTACAAAGTTTGGATAGACCCTTTTGGCTCATATGGCTGAGTCTTTTATGCCACAATTCCATATGAGAATTAATCTCAACCAATGCAATGAATTTGCCATACAAGGCCTTTCCATGCCAACAATAGAAAGGTCCCCTTTATGTACCTTTTACAATCAGTCATGACCCTTTGGTCATCTTCCATGAGCCTCTTTCAAATAAAACACTGTAACTATGCATATCCATCTGCCCAACAGAGAGCAAACTCTTCTTGATTCCTGGCACATATCTCACATTATGTAGGAACAACTCATTTGTGCCATCTATTGAAAGATGCACACTACCGATACCTTCAATAGGACATGCATGACTATTCCCTAGGTATACATGGCCATGGCTACCTGCATGAAAAGTAACAAAACACTCCTTCACAAGAGTCACATGAAATGAAGCACCATAATCAACAATCCATGTGTGGGATAATGCATCATTTACAGTCAATAAAGCATCAATTAGATCATTTTTAGTGATCGACATGTCCTGTACATGAACATCACAAGAGGCATCATGTGCATGAGCATCATCGAACTTGGGCCAAAAATAAAGAATAAGTGACTTAGCCTTTATAAATAGGCCTATACACATGTATACACTATACATCATTCATTTAGGGCTTTACCCCAACAGAACCAATCACCTTGCCCAAAAGTTCTTTCTTCCAATTGATCTATTCCTTGAGCAGCAAGATTTTTCCAAGAGTCCACCAGATCGAGACTGATTTTGGGCAGGAGAAGAAAATGTGTCCAAAGCCTCAATGCTATGACGACACATCTTACACCATGGTGGAGCCACACAAATTTTGCTAGCCTTTATATTGGTCGAGATTCTATTGTGGAGGATTTGCCACATAAGCAATAACTTTTTATTTCAATGAGGGGGTGCCAGAGAGACATGAACTTCAGATCCCATTGCAAGCCTGTCCAAATAAGGCACCAGTTCTTATCAAGCATGATATGAAAGTCCAAATTCTCCTTTATTCTAGGAATTTTGTTCAAGCTATTTCCGTTGTGCCATTTGAGACCTTCATGGTGGGGAGGTTCTTGCCCAATGAGTGTTGGTGCAGATGAATCCAAGCCTACACACTTGGAAAATTAGCATTTATTTCATATAGTCACATATTACTATTACCTTGTAAAAATCAATTTAATTTTATCCTTGTAAAAGTGCATATATTGATTGCACTATTCTCACGTGATGTTAGGAGGAACCAAATCTCGAATTACTTGGTAGTTGATTGAGGAGAAAGTAAGTCCTAAAGTTTAGGATTCACTTTATGGTAAGATCTTGAATTTGAATTCAAACGTTGGCTCCAACTCCAAGCTATAAAAATAGATCAAAAGTTCGCATGAGATGTAGCCTTAGAGGTCATTTGAGAAGAGTTTTCTATGATTCGTGAGCTCATTCTATAGCTCCATTACTACCCTCACATTTTTCAATTATACATTGCCAATGTCATTGTAATTCTATGTGATTTAATACATATACATTGATCACATCTCTACTTCACTTCTCTTTCAAGCTCATCTCAAAATAGTTATCTTCTCACACTTGGTTCTCAGTGCATAGTTGATCATTTGACGTGATTTAAAGTGGTATAGATTTATCATACTCTCTATTTGATAGCTACAAAGTTTCATATGCATTCTCATTTCCTTTCTCAATCTCGCGATATCTTCATAACTCTGCTCATTGGTTTGGATACTATTGAAGCCCAAAATTGTTGGGATGGTCTATTGATTTACTAAACACAATTATCAGTGTACACTTGATCATTTCAAGTGAAATAACTTGTGATTGGTAGCTATCTAAGTCAATTAGATACTTCAAAAAGGAATTTGATCAATTGCTATCAGGTTGAGAGCACTGTTCATTTTATTGAACATGTGTAAAGACCAAAATAGCAAGGCTTAGCTCATAATTGAATTTTGTACTCATCTATTTTGATCCATTGATTAGAGGATCATGGTCCAAAGAACTTAGGTGAATATTTATGATTGTTGGGAAGCTCAAAAGGTCCACTCTACTCTCCATAACTTGTTCTTGGTCAGTGTGAAGCAAGATTTTGTAGCACCACTTCATCTCTAGAATCTATCCACCATCTCCTTATGTATGATTGAGAATAATTAAAATCTATTGTGATTTTTTGACTCAAATTTGATTCTTACTTCACAATAGTATGCTTGTGTACAATTGATAACTTTAATAGATAGAAAATTTAAATACATAGATTAATAAATTTAAAAACTTTAAGAAATATTCAGAGTACTTTGTATATATTTAAAGATACATGTTTAGTGGAATGTATATCTTATTTGATATTGATTTATGTTGTCTTTTTGTAGATATAAAGTCTTCATGAAACAATGAATATGTGAAAGGGAAAAGAATGTTCATATGTGATTATTAATCAAGACGATAAAACAATCTCCACAATACAATGCAAATGTTGTGGACAACGTTATGTAGGAAATGCAACTCGGATAAAAGATCATCTTTTTGGTATAGGTAATAACGTGGTAGGATGCTCTAATCTAGAGAGTGATATATGGGTACACTTTGCAAGTTATGCAAACAAATGTAAATCTCAAGGTATCACATTTGTGGGAAATATTACAACTGTGTAGAAATGATATTGTTTTCAACAATCCATTGATCAACTTCCAAATGTTTGTCTTCAGAGTTGCTATGTCTCCTTCTGTGTCTTTAATACCTCTACTTCATGGTACGTTTAAGTACTCTTTTTTCATTTTCTCCAACCACATTTCTAATGTACCACCATTCCACAACTTGAAAATTAGACACAGGCTTTTGCTATGATGCCTAGCTAATCCAGGTGGACTAATAATTCCACTATGCATAACAGATGAAATTGTGGCTTCATTCAAGGCTTCATTCTCTTGTGTCTGTATGTCAGCACCATATAATTTGGGTAACTTTTTGGAAAAGATTTTGTTGATGAATCTTGGGTGGGTTATTTTGACTTTATGGATCATTCCGTATTGCCATTCCCCCATGAGAGCTGCATCTTTCAAATGAATAGATAAAAACAAAGATTATTTGATGTTTGATCTTTCATATTCACATGTATATCTCTTGTATTTAGATCAATTGTTGGTCTCTCGCCATGTTCAGTCATGTCCGATCTCACTTGCTTTCCTCTCTTCATTGTTTGATAATGTAAATGGAGAAATTTTATTTGGTCAATGAATCTAGGGATTGTGGTGGTATCCAATGCCGATGACTCTACTAATTTGATGATCCATCCAAAGAGATGATGAGATCTTTGGACATTTTCTCATCTAGTACTTGTGCTCCTTGTGACACACTGCCAAAATATCTTCAGTATTGATATATGCTATTCTAGATAGCTGTTCAATGAAAATTTGTAATTGGTTATGTCCATTGCTAGAGTGATTTGATCTTCTCTCATTCCATACATGTATGAGCACACAAAATCTTCCAAAAACTTTTGCTCTTGCTTATTTACTTGCAATCTGTGCAAATATAAAAAATAAATTATTACATAAAATTGAATCAAAATTGATATAAAACATTTATACACTAATCTAATTCATAAAATCAATAATAAAAAATAAGTCTCATAAATAAGATGATAGATAATTAAATACATTTTTAGTAAACATATAACTAGATACATCAATAAGTATATGGATAGATAAATTAATAGTATGTGTAGAGAAAGGATAGAAATATGGATAGGTAGTTAGATAAGTAGATTTATAATTAAATAGAAAGTACAATTATCATGTTGAAGTGAATCTATGTAACTATTAAAAATGTAAGAGTCAAAGAACCAGACATTCTATAATATGTATGAGTCTTGTCACATGAGTGTATATAACTATTGTGATAGTAAGAGTCAAAGAATGATACAATCACAATAGTTCTTGTACACCTTGTGACGTACATTGTAATTATGCTCATAGGAATCTAATTGACTATTGTGAGAGTAAGAGTCAAAAAATTAGACAATCAAAATAGTGCCTTTACACTCACTATACTATTGAGAGAGTAGGAATCAAGTTGGCAACTCAAACAATCTCAATAGATCTATTGCTTAGTCCTATACTATTGTGAGAGTAAAAGTCGATGAAGCGAGTCAGAGAATCATAGTAATGATTTATTTTAAATTTTATTCATCAACATATACAAGTAAGAAACACTTTTGTGATTCTAACATGTATACTATTGATGATTAAAAAACATAGAACTACTTATCTAAATGCAAATCATACATATGTATGAGACATATATACAAATCATACAATATGCATGACACAATAAGCATAATAATAAAACAGACAATAAAGAAAAAAATAGAGCAATACCTGAATGGTATGGTGAGGAAAGAGCTCTATGAATTTTAAGGTAGTAGTAGAGCTCTATGAACTTGTGAACAAGCACGTGCAGAATGAGCTTTTCGATCCAATAATATATATATATATATATATATATATATATATATATATATATATATATATATATATATATATATATATATATATATATATATATATATATATATATATATATATATATATATATATATATATATATATATATATATATATATATATATATATATATATATATATATATATATATATCTTAGAAACACGTTTTGGATCGAGAAGGCTTTTGATCAAAAAACTTTTCATTCAAAAGCGCTTTTTATCGAAAGTCTTTTGATCAAAAGTCTTTTGATCAAAAGTGCAACCAGTCTAATTTTTTTCATCATTTATTCAAAATTCCATGAATAAAAGGAACATATTGGTATTTTTCCATTATTCGATCAAATAAATGCAACCTAGGTCCTCAAACTCAAACATAAATGGTCAATTGAGAAATCGTTGTTCCTCCTTGGCAAAAGGATTGTCAACTGTAAAAAATCCCCCCCCCCTTTAAGCATCATCAAGTACTCCTTTTGATCGATAACAAGCTTAAACCCAAGTGGGCCCCACATGAGGGTGATGAGAGGGTAATTAACCTTCTTTGTAATGTCATCTAAGCTCTGTAAAAGCTTCCCCTGCTTTGTGGGATTTGGGGGGTCCCGTGGGCACTAGTCCCCTTCTCTTGTACTTTTCTTTATTTAATTCAAGTCCGGGAGAGTAGGCTATTGCCGAACTTCCTTTATATTAAAAAAAAAACATAAATGTTTAATGTTTTAGTATGTTACATGGCGGTAAATTTCATGAGACATTCACACCACTTGGATGGATAATTATAATAAGGGGCTTGATAGAAATTGGATAAGATAAATTCTCAAAAGTATACAAATTAAATGGTAAAAATGGATTTCTAAATGAAATTTTTCAAGAGACAATCTAACTATCAAATAATTCCTCCGAAACTAAAGATACAAAGCTTTCACATCATACATATGGGTTAAAGAATATCTCTATTTGGACTTTAGAGATCCCCAAGGCCAAGGAATCCATGATAAATGAAGTAAATCACCCAAAGTTTTAACCAAACTTGAGTTTATATGAATTGACGTAGATTGATCCCTCTATATGAATCTAGAAGGTGTTTACATTGCGCTCATTGTAAATATGTTGGTGGCCTATTTGTAAGAGAAAATGATGTGGCGAGTATAAAGGGCATCAATGTGAATCTTATACTAGATAATAACATCTCTAACCTTGGTACCTTCTTAGAACTTATGTGATATTTAGGAATCATGGTATCCGCCTCATGCATGGAAATTATTTGACCTCCTCTCTAATTATTTAATGTGTAATTGTAGTCAATCATAAATACTTTGAAGTCCAATTTTTAAAGTTAAGTGTTCACGGGGTGGGAATGTTGAATGTAACATACTCTACATGTCAATAATAAGTTCATGGATGCATCCAACCATGACAAGGCCTAGCATAGCCCATGTGCTTTAGCATCCATAGATAAGAATTTGAAGACAAATGCATAGTGACCTCGATAGTCAATGGCCTCAAACAAATTGAAGACAAACACATAGTGACCTCTAATGTGGCACAATGGCAATCACTTGTTCGAAATTCCTAGAATCAAGGTGAACATGGACTATCATATCATGCTTAACAAGAAGTGGTGTGTACCCTGGACAAGGCTATGTTGGGATATGAAGTTCATGTCTATTCGGCATCCCCTCATCAAGATCAAAAAATCGGTCCTCGTGTGGCAAATTTTCCACCGTGGTATCTAGACCAACCTAAAGGCTAACAAAATTTGTGGGGCTCCACCATAGCACAAGCGATGCCGCTACAACATCGAGGATCTGGGCCACATCTTCTTTGCTTGCCCCAAGTCGCTTTAGCTTTGATGAATCCTTGGGAACATTTGCTTACAACTCCAAGAAAATCAACCAACCCTATTCACAAGAAAGCAAGGACTCCAACAATGACAACAACACACGATCAAGAGGAGACCTAGAGGCAAACAAAGATGTAAAGGCTCCTACAACCATCACAAAGGTATAAACTATTATCTCTGTGGTAAAATAGGTCACGTATCATCAAAAAGTTGGCATAGAAATGACAGAATAAATCATGCTAATGAAGCATGCCTGAATAATCATTCTAAGAGTTGAAATGGAGTGAGGCATGTATATAAAAACATAGGTCGTACAGATAGCAAATGGTACGAAGATTCAGTACGTGGCAGTCACATGTCTTATCACGGGGGTCTTCAAAACTTTGTAGATGTCAAGTGGAAAATAGGAGACAAGTGATAATAAAGCGCACCCCATATATATATATTTGTATATACATGGCATGCTTGATGTGAGGCATGTATGTACAAATATAGGTTGTAAAGATAAGAAGTGGTACGTAAATTCAGAATGAAGCAGTCACATGTCTTATCAAGGGGAAGTCTTCAAAACTTTCTAGGTCCCAAGTGGAAAAGGATGTGAAGAGACAATTGATAATAAAGAACACCCGATTATGCACATAAGTAGTGTGACTCTTGGAGGATGAAGTGGAGGAAATTTATTTTAAAATGCTCTTCATGTACCTTCTATAACGATGAATATTCTTAGTAGGGAAAATGGTGGAAACAGATATGATGAGATCTTTAATAAAAAAGTTTTCCTTAAAAATAAAAATTCCAAAGCAGAGGGCACCCTTGTCTAATAGATCTTTTAAGATGGATCGCCACTGAGGGGCTGAGCAGACTTGTGGCACATCATGTGGAGGCTGGCAATATCAAAGGCCTCCGGCTGCCTCACGACCACAGTCAAATCATCATGAGACTTTTTGCCGATGATATGAACGCGTTCGTTCACAATGATAATACCAGCCTGGAGACTTTCTGGAGGTGTCTTGATACCTTTTGTGAGGCCTCTGGATCCAAAATCAACCACTATAAGACCGCCTTTAGGGCTATTGTGGGACATCATCCTGGCCTTCTCATTGACCATGGCTGTCAAATCATTCCGCAGGGCCAAATCTTTCGACTTCTTGGAATCCCCTTGGGGTTTGGCGTCTCTATGGAGCAGCGATGGAACTGGGTGCTGGCCAAACTTGAAAACAAGCTTAACTATTGGAGAGGCATGCAAATCAATCTTGCTGGACGTGCGATGGTTATCAACACGTTCCTCCTCTCGTCTACCATCTATTTCCTTTCTTGTTGGAGACCGAATGAGCAAGGCCTGTCCAAACTGAATAGTATCTGCAGAAACTTTCTTTGGACAGGTGATCATAACAGAAGGGGGGTGCCTAAAATCAAATGGGCCATCTGCACCAGCCCTAGAGATAGCGGGGGGCTTGGTATCCTGGACATTGGGTGTATGGCTAACAAACTGGCAGCCAAATGGATGATTAAGGCTTGGTGCAATAGGGAGGCCTCGTGGGCCAAGCTGATCTTCAGAAACAAGAATGTGTTGGCCCTCACGGGGTTCCCGAACTGGAAGAATCTTGACATCATGACCCTGCTATTCTCCCCGATACCCGTCTTCCTGAAAGGCTCCAATCTCGTGTGCTCTCTTTGGAAGGGCTGGAATAAAGTCAAAAGCTTCACAAGAATTAGTGAGGACTGGAAGTGGGTGGCCGGAATCAGACAAAACGACTCTATCTAGTTTCCGATACATGGCATCCGGAGTGTGGAGTCGTGGAACATTCAAAATGCCAAGAAGTTATGGAACAAAGGATTCAAAAAATGGAAACACCTCTGGAAACATGACACCAACAGCTGGATCAACTTCGAGGATATCGACCCTCGCATAAACATCTCCTACGAAGAATGGAACACTTTGCAAAGCAGATGCCTCGCTTGGGATCGTCACAAGACTCGCCTTCTCATGGGACACGACACACCGAACTCGCTTGGTCTCAAATGGCACAATGGAAATAGCCTACTCAAAATCCCGAACATCAAAGAAACGGCTGACCTCCAGATCAGCCTCAACAAGAAGTGGTGCCTGTCTTGGACGCGGCTTCGGTGGGACATGAAATTCATGGGTATCTGGCACCCCCTAATAGAGATTAAGAAGTCGGTCCTCTTATGGCAAATTCTTCATCGAGGAATTTGGACCAACCATAAGGCTAGCAAACTTTGTGGGATCCCTCCTTGGTGCAAACGCTGCCACCGTGCTATCGAAGATGTCCCACACATCTTCCTTACTTGCCCCAACTCCTACAGAATCTGGCAGACGGTTGGAATGAAAATCAGACTTCAAAAACAGCCTAGTTGGAAACAAGTCCTTTTGGGAGAAGCGATCGGCTGCTCTGCGACACTCTGGAACGCCATCAGAGGGGAAGTCCTGTGGAAAATTTGGCGGGAGAGGTGTGCTCTCAACTTCGGCGATCCCCCCAGGGAGTGGTCGATTGAGAAATCACTATTCCTCCTTGGCAAAAGGATTGTTAACAGTAAGAAATCCCCCCCCTTCAGGCACCATCAAGTCCTCCTCTTGATCAACAACAAGCTCAAACCCAAGTGGGTCCCGCATGAGGGCGATGAGAGGGTGATTAACCTTCTCTGTAATGCAACCTAGGATTCAATCAAGCTTCCCCTGCTTTGTGGGATTTGGGGGGTCCCGTGGGCACTAGTCCCCTTCTATTGTACCTTTGTTTCTTAATTTAATTCAAGTCCGGGAGAGTAGGCTATTGCCGAACTTCCTTTATATTAAAAAAAAATTCCAAAGCAAGGCTTCCAGGGTGACAGCTCAATCATAGGTGATATACAGTCAGATGGGAAACTAAACGATTGTAGAAGTAGGATTATGGCATAAGAAGATAGGACATGTGAATGTTCCAAAACTTAGAGACATGACCGATCATGACGTGATAAATGGTATTCTTAGATTTGATTCAAGTGCACTGGATGTGTTGTGTGAAGCTTTTCAACTAAGAAAGCAAACACAAAAAACCTTTTAAGAAGAGCAACTATGTGCCCCCAAATTGTTTGTAGTTAATGTATATAGATGTATAGGTGCTAGCAATCCCTCTTTTTCTATAAATAGTTATATTTTCATATCTATTGATGATCATAGCATAAATTTCCACCCATTTTGCATGAAACAAGAGTTAGAGGTGTTTAGAACGTTTAGGAGATTCAAATCCCAAGTGGAGAAAGAAACATGTAGATATATTAAAACATTGGGGTTTTTGACAGAGGAGAAGATTATATCTCCAAACGGTGCTCTAAATTCTTGCAATGTAATTGGATTATAAGAAACTTCACACACAAGCATAATCCTCCGAAAAATAGTATAGCCTAGGTAAAGAACAGAGAAAATTTTAGTAGCTAGTGCTTGACTTTTAGAACTATCTTGAGAATCCATTTTTGGCCTTAATTCTATTTCTAGTTTTCATATTTATCTTTCATATATATATATATATATATATATATATATATATATATATATATATATATATATATATATATATATATATATAGCACACATTCATATCGACTGATGTCTTGGGAAACTGAAGAATTTTTATTGTGGACCGGTATAATTGGAATATAGATGGTGATATGAAGATCAATAGGAGAGAGGAGGGATAAATTAGTAAGAAGAAGCCCACTGGGGAACAAAATTTTCCTAAAAGAAAATAAGGCTTAGAAATGATTATAGTGATGCTCTTGCAATAGAAAAGGTTCAAGGACCAAATTTCTAGTGCACTTATTGTGGCTTGTCAAGGCACCTTTAAAGCCCTACATCTGAATTGTGGTGTACAAATATAGCAAACATGTCTCCAAATATGATGGGTAAGGGTGTAGCTCAAGAGAATGGAGCCATAATAGTGTAGGCAACTGATGACTATCAACAATATGAGCTCACAACTTTCAAAATTTTTGCTGACAACAATATGAGCTCACAACTCATGACTGTCCTGTAGATGGTTTTTCGAATCACTTTAGTATGACACAAATAGGCGTCTATTGTGGCAGAGCAATTAGTCAGCTTCCGGTTACATTACCTTTTTACCACCTCTGTGCGAGACTTAGCTTAATTAGAAAAACCTCCCTTACTCTGCCTTTTTCTGCACAGGAGACTTAATCAATAGAATAATCATAATATCTCTACATGTGCAATTTTCTCTTCAAATCATTTTATTATCGCTTTAAATCGGTTTTCTCTCTTGCCTCACAAGTAATCCATGCAAGCCAAGACAAAAGCTATGAAGATCCTAAACATGAAGATTAATCCTCTAACCAAAAGTTAGATTATAAGGTTGTAAAAAAAGCGTCTATAAATCAAAGACCCGTAACAAGGCGAGAATACATATGCGGAAGGCTAGAAGAGAAAAAATACAAATGTAGGTAGAAAGAAAGTTCACTAAACTAGAGCTAATCCTACAAGATAATAGAAATGAACCAAGTATAACTTTTGGCCCTCCTTGTAGAGGGAAGAGATAAACCCCAAAGTTACCCAATAGGGAGAACGCAAACAATCAATGTTTACCACATAGAAATAGGATAACAAACTATACATGAGGATTTGCAACTGATTCTCAAAGGCTATCAAGTACGGGTTGCGACGTGAGAAATGTTATCCACAACGATTAAACATGTGTAAAAAACTGAGAGGCCTCCCAAACCCTACAAGAAAGGATTCCTTCTGCTATTCTTGTAACTAGAATGCCAAAGTCAAAACTCTAGGAAATGTTAAGGTAGAATGTTATTCTTGAGCCCACTAGAGAAGAGAAGTGCAACCCAAAGATCACCGAAAACTTGTTAATGAAATAGAATAAAGAACATCAATCTAAATCACATATTGAGGAGATTTACCTCAATAACCACCCGTTAATGAAATAGAACAAAGAACATCAATCTAAATAACATATTGAGGAGCCTTACCTCAATAAGGACCAGCCCTTAACCAACTGCCATCCATTTACAACAAGCCTAAGATATATCAAACCATAAGAAGAAGCCTCATTATGCCAAAACGCTTCTAGGTTATGATCCCAAAGGGCATACAAAATGAAAAACATTCCTCATGGTTCAATAGACAAATAAGGAAAATCAAAATTTTGATCTACTTTAATCCTAGAGGAGCTCCTTAAAATCAAACCACCTTTGGGCGTATGTGGTTCAACACAGATAATAGAAAAATCTTAGCCCAAGGATTTTCCATCGTCAAAGGTAAGAATGAGCATTTACCAAGTCCCTTTCAATAAAATAGGTGACTATAGTGAAGGGAAAAAGGGAGAAACTTGTTTTCCTATTAGATATGAATGGTTAAAAACAAAATTCATACTTGATTTATTCTCGTGCATAGTATTGCAACCTAAACCAAGGCCAACATGAATGAAAATAGAATTGTTAGAAGGGTCTATAATTGATGGAACCATAAGGTCTTCTAGAAGGCATGATGCTCAACACATCATTCTTGTTGGATTCAAACATATGTTGTGATTTTAAACTTCCATGTTGTGTAATTGTTACCATCAAGCTTACCTTCTCTGAAGATTGGTGCTCCTATCCACGATGTTGAGATGACATGCATCATTACTACTCCAACTTATGCTATGCCTACTCCTATTGATGAAGCACCTTGATTCCTCATAATAGATAGATAATGATGCATTGCTTGAGATATTATTTGTTTTTTCATTGGAACCTATGCATTTCGTATTCTACACCAGACAATGGCTGGTAGGCTCTAACACCATGTAAGAAAAGTAACACAATGGAATAGACCAATAGATAGATATCGAAAAAACATAGATTGAGAGGAAACATAGTCTATGGGATAGTGAACTCCAAATCTCAAATGGCCAAGAGGAATGCACCTACAAAAGGTGGTGTTATCCACACTTGTGCTCCTAATATGATGTTGAAATGGTAATCTACTCATACTCTAGATCAAAGGCTTAATGGTGTGCAATGCTATATAAATCTTCACAAAGACCATGCTTATATAGCTTTTACAATGGGATTCGGTATAGACAGAGATAATCAGGAGAGAAAACATGGCGGAAAACATGAGATAATCAGGAGAGAAAACATGGTGGAAAAATCTAATTTCCAAAAATACCTTCTTGGCCCTCCCAGCCAAGGGGGTCATCCGCTTAGGGGCAAGCTCCCTTCTTCACTCCTTCTGTTAAGGTTCTATGGGGAAATGTTGTGGTGTCACAAGGCCTTTTATTATTGCCTTGAATGGAAACCCAATGGCCCAAAATTCTATGTGCTACATAACCTCATTGCTCAGCTCATAACGATCGTCTATCACCATCAACTCACACATGTGGACCTCATCTAACCTAGAAGTTAGAGTTCCACAAATGTCTCAGCTCTCAAAGTGGCTTCTCCTCATAATATGGGCTTTACAACTTAGAGAACCATGAATCATTTATGGTTTCTTAAGGGTGGAGTATTGAGTATCTAACAAGACCATGGTGACTAATCTACAACTTGGTGGTAAACTTAGAGAGTAGTCAACATGAGCGAAACTAAATATTAAATTTGACTTTGGTGATCGTAGTCTTCTTACAACAAGAGGATAGCGGGGTGAAGGTGCAAAGGCAAGGTAGTATGGAAATTAGACTTGCAAGTAAACTAGATTGGTTATTCAAGGGAGATTTATAAATCTTTTAGGCGAGAGAATGCCCTAGCAACCGTAGAAAACTAAAGCGAAGCTACAATGATGTGTCTTGTCAAACCATTAAAGATGGAGTTATTAAGATTAAGGAATTATCAAGTGCCATAAGGTTCCTACTTGTGGCCTAGATATTCATTAACCTATAGTTATGTACCTTTATGACATCCTTGTGAGAGTTATCCAAGTATTTGGGAGTTATTCAAATTTTAATAATAAAATATTCCAAATAATTCCTCATATGATACAAATTAATAGAGGCATCTCTAGGGACCTTCAAAACTTTGTATTGGTTCATAGGAATTATCATGTTACACCATGAGAATCTTTTTTAAAGATTCCTTGCAATCACACAATCTAGAAAGTAAATACATGTTTTAAGAGAAACTTGACGGTTACAACTTTAAAATGGTCAAGTGAAAGCGGGATGGAAGAGCTAGGTTGAAGCTATAAAGGGAGTGTTTTAAACTAAGCTGCTAGCTTAGGACAAGTTACTTCAAACAGAGAAAGTGAATGAACTGATTGGATATGAAATAGTGAATTCAATTTATTGGATATAGGGGCATTAAATTAATGAATTTAAAGGACATTGGAATTCATGTGCATGGAAGACCTCTCCTTGTATAAATTACTATGTGTGGCAGTCAGGAGGCAACCCCTGTTGCATTAAAAAAAATCTTCGCTTAGTTGCGTTTGTAGGTGCATAGTGACCTAGTATAGTACCTTAGTAGCTCACTAGTTTCCATTGTGTTTGTTTGTTAGAGTATATTTTGTTGATGTTTTATAAAACATGCAACTCTGGTCAGTATGTATACTGTGAGTAAGAATACTGCTTGTGTTCGAAAACATTAAATGTGTACTTGCAGCTCCCCAAGTATCAAAGAATATCTCTGAGGGCCCTGTATATACTCTGAATAAGAAAACTTCAGTAGTCTTTCCGGGTTTAGTGATTCCCCTTGCATTAAATGTGTACTTGTCGCTCCCCAAGAATCAAAGATTATCTTTGAGAACTTTTCATCCATGTCATAGAGTGAACATATATGAGTTCCATTGGAGCGTTGATGTGTCCAGATTTGAGTACCCTGAATGTTCGAGAAAGCTCAAAGACATAGCAGAACGTGAGATTGAACTCACAGATAGAAGACAAAGAGCACGTATCCCACGGTGAAAGCGAGATTTCAAAGAATATCCTTATACTTCCGAAAACATGGAGAGAGAGAGAGAGAGAGAGAGAGAGAGAGAGAGAGAGAGAGAAATTCACTAAGTATATAATCGGAACATACAGAGAAGCGAAGTCTCAAATATTGACTACATGATAATGATCATGGAGAACTGAACATTTTTATAAAAAAGCATGCTGGAATGGTCCTCCGGATAAAGAGAGAGGGAATATTGGACAATGTCTCGCAGATTACTGCATCGACCGCAAAATGCTCAAAGACATGGAGATACTGACTCTGAAGCATTGAAATACCAAATGACTATTTCAGCCTTTCCATCAGTATGCACAAATGTACTGCTTTCGCACTGCTCAGTTGTTCTAAGTTATCGGTAAGGCGAAGGGAAAGATATTCTTCGTCACGAACTTCCTCCTTTTCTGCAAGCTTCGATAGATCTTGATGAGGTTGGCTGGTCTCACATAATGGCGGAGGAACTTTGCATTGTGTAAGATGGTCGGTGGAGGAACTTTGCATTGTTTAAGGGTGGTTCCGGTTAGAACTCTTTCCAAAACTGTAGTACTGCTATTTAAACTCTTTACACATATCAATGGAAAATATACCGCCGCCTTGTGTGAAAAAGAATAAGGTTGGAATATACACTAAAAGTTACAAATATACATAAAAAGCAAAAAAGCGTATGGCCTCTCTAACAATGAACAGGCATTCGCAGAGTGAGAGAGTGGGAAGGGCATGAGAGTCCTCAAATATTGAATTCATACTGATGCTCATGCGAATCTAACTATCAAATATGAGGATATAGAGAGAGGCGCGAGACCATGGATTCATACAATATCTATTGTTGAACATAATTGTTTCAGAAACGGCGAAGCATATCATGTAAGGTAATCCCTGAATACTAAAAGGCATGATTATTTTCAAAACTTTGACAATACCTAAAGACAACTTCGCCGTCTGCACCAAAACGTGATCCGGCAACGAATTTACAATGAACTCTAGTCGCGCAGAAGCATCTCCTGCAAGAAGAGCAGCTGCTTAAGATATTCTTCCTCGTGACATTCATCCTTTCTTGCGTATAGCGGAGGGATCAGAATGATCATCTCAGCTTCATTTTCCTTCCCGTTACTTGGCATGTTCCGTTGAAGGTGCCGATCTCTGTACTTGTCCACCAAGGACGCGGATAAAGAACGCAAGCGATGCATTATGCAGTGATGCCTCGTTGAGAGAGAGAGAGAGAGAGAGAGAGAGAGAGAGAGAGAGAGAGAGAGAGAGAGAGTCGGATTTGGGATCCATCTTAAAAAAGCTTGCAAAAATAACTGCGACGAGGTCCTCTTAAGATCGGAAAAAATAGAGTCATACAGAAACAATTGGCTATGTTTAATTTTCTGTAACTCATATTACGATATGTTAGCAAAAGATATACCCTATTTATAATTAGAAACTTCGCATGATTAATGTGAAGCATTCCAGTTAGGACAGAGTAATTCAACCATCCAAGAGAAGCAACCGTATCAATAAAACTATTAGAGTAAGTGTGCACAGAAGTATATGGCAGCAAATGTGCTAGAGTTAGTGTATGCAGATGTAACTATGTAACATTCCGGAAAAGGAACAATGTGCTAGCAAACATGCCAACCAAAGAGCTCTCACTTGCTGACAATAGATGCTTTGTTACCTTTATAGATGAGTATGCAAGAAAAGTTTTGATGTAGAACATCAAACAATATTCCGATGCATTTTCAACCTCCCGAAAACCAAAGCCCAAGTAAAGAAGGAATAAGGAAAATGCATAAAAAATCCCAATGTGAAAGGGGGGGGAGGGGGGGGGGGGGGATAATACTTCCCCACGAGATTTATGATATCTTTAACACCAAGGCATCAATTCACAAATAACTTGCAAGTGTACATCCCAATAAAATGTGTCTGTCCAAAGTAAAAATATGTATACATCGATGGTGGCCAGGAGCATCTTAAATGAAATGAATATTCTCACTATATTTTTTTTTCTTTTTTTTTAATAAACGAGGAGTTTGGCCATGGCCTACTCTCTTGGACTTTATATTCTCACTATATTAGTTTTTTACAAATAGAAGTTCGGCAAAACCTACTCTCCCAAACTTTAATTAATAAAGAAAACAACTATACGAGTGAACGGGCTTAGTACCCATGGGACCCCCCAAATCCCACAAAGCAAGGGAAGATCGACAATTTAGAGAGCTCTACAGAGAAGGTAGATCGCCCTCTCGTCCCCTTCATGAGGAGCCGACTTGTTTTTAATCTTATTATTCTCTAGGTTAAACCCTCTATGATGTCTAAAAGGTGGGGGTTTTCTTACAATTGGAAATTCTTTTGCCTAGCAAGAAAAGAGACTTTTTAATGACCATTCTTTAGGAGGACTTCCAAAATTGGTAGCACACCTCTCCTTCGAGATCTTCCAAAGGGTCTCAGCTCTAATCGCATTCCACAAAGATGAGGAACACCCGATCGCTTCACCCAACAATGCTTGCTTCGAGAGGATTTGTCCCTAAACCTTCAAGATATGCTCAAGGGTACACCAGACCGACATCCACTTGGGGCACGAGAAGAAGAGGTGCCCTAGGTCCTCATTGCCATGTAGGTATCTTTTGCACCATGGGGATAACCCGCAAATTTTTCTAGCCTTTGCATTGGTCCAAATTCCCTGGTGGAGGATTTGCCACATAAGTATCAATTTTTTATTTCGATGAGTGGATGCCAAAGTGACCGGAACTTAAATTCCCATCACAAGTTCAGCCAATTAAGACACCACTTCCTATTAAGTGTGACATGAAGGTCCACATTCTTATTGAATCTCGGAATCTTGTCAAGGCTATTGCCAATGAACCATCTAAGACCCTCATGGTGGGGAGGGTCCTAGCCAATAAGGAGGCGAGTCTTTGAGTATTCCCAATCAATGAATCTACTCTACAAAAGGGTCCATTCTTCATAGTTCAATCCTACATCTACATCAATGTCCTCAAATCTAATCCACTGGCATGTAACTTGATTCCAGAGATGTTTCCACAATCGAAAATCTTTGTTCCAAAGTTTCTTATCTTTATGGAGGTCCCATGTCTCACCCCTCTAATGCCCTTGATAGGGAACCAAATTAAATCATTTTGTCTAATATTGGCCACCCACTATGAGTCCTCACTTATCCGAACAAATTATTTGACCTTGTTCCAACTCTTCCATAGTGAGTAAACCAAATCCGAGCCACATGGAGAAACCAAAAAAGGGGAGACAAGCAGGGTGACGAGGCCGAGGTCCTTCCATCCTTGGAGGCCCTTAAGTTTAAGATTGTTATTATTACTAAAAATAAGCTTGGCCCAAGAGGCTTCACTATTGCTCCACGCCTTAATTAATAAAAATGGCAAAACACTATCATTGCCAACATAAAATGGGAAACATTATCATTGCAAAATTTCACATTTTTGATACACGCGCAAAAACAATATCATTCATTGCACAATGTGGACACTTCATCTATACAAATGTCCTCTCAAGAGACTTCTAACTTAGACTAGCTCTAAATTGATTCCTAAACTAGTATTGGTTACGCTATCATCATTGTTTCCATTAGATGAAAGATCATCGCTTTCATTTGAGGAATCATCGCTTGAAGTCCCAACCTTAGTTATGCACATGTCCCATGCTGATGCAATATGGTGTAGTTGGCCACTTGTAATATCATTTGGTTGATGTTCCTCTTCCACAACTTCTCCAGCGAAGACTTCGTCCACTCCCCCCTCTTCAAATATGTATTGTGAACGAGAGGCAGTTTGAATAACATACCACTACCTTGGATTTTGACGTGTGAGATAGAATACAACCTTGCAAAGCACATTTACACGAATGATATCAATACTCAAAACAAAAAAAGCAATCGAACTTATATCTTTAGCATATGTACCTGCTCGCATTGATGGTGAAAAATAAATGTGTCATTTTGGTCTCTACAAATGGTGTTGGAGTCAACAGTATAGAGTCCACATTGTTCACGACGTACAGTGGCATTTCTTCCCTCTTGATCACTTTAAACCATTTCACATCTAGATTGAAATGCGAGAATCTTCTATAGTTTACATCAATAATATTTTGTATCACTCCAATGTAATCAAGATGCACTTCATCATTGCTAGTGTTTCTTGCGTCCTCATCAAATGTAGCCATCACTCCACAATCGTATGTTTTGCGATCTATTTGTTCCACTAAAAAATGACTACCTCGTGACCATAAGGCATTATATTGCGATATTGTATATAAGAGAACCACAATCAACAAATTCTCTAAAGTAGTACAATTGCACAACACTCAAAGAAAAGTACTTACATGCTAGTCTAGACCAAATGCATACTCTTGCTCATCAAGGGAGACTAGTTCACCACTTGCTTTTGCACTTGCAATCTTTCCTTGAAGCCACAATGCACTCATACTCTTTGAAACAAGGCTCAACAAATCTGGATAGGGAACACCCATATTTGTTTGGTTACATTCTTCTCGAGCCTAAATCTATTCTTGCCTCATTTTATGGTACATTTCATACCAGCTTTGCATGATATGACTATTCATCATACAATAATTACTGACTTTGGTTTGTACTTCCTCACTCAATTGCTTTACGACCCCATTGCCATGCAAAACATCACTCACCACTCGATCATCGTCATTTATGCTCCACAATTCTACAACGTTGTTTTGAGAGCGCGATAGGTACTCAAAGATGAATACACATGACTCTTGTACCAACCATCCAACTGGCATGGAGCCCTCTGGTCGTACTCTTTGTATTACAAAGCGCTTCAATATTTTCATAAACCTTTCTAGAAAAACATCCATCGAGCATCCTCACCGTATCCTGGGTGGTCATGCATCGTCCACATTAAAATTGCCCTCAATTTGAAGTATTTACTTCTTCTAGATCTCGAATTGTCCACCACATCTATGCCATTCCATAAAATTTTCAACTCTTGTAGTAGAGGTGCCATATATACCTATAGAGTGCACAGTTTCATTTTTCTAGGGATAATAAGAGACATGAGCAAGTGTCCTTTCTTTATGCACAACCATAGGGGTATGTTATAGTTTACCAAAACCACCAGCCATGTCAACCACTTTGTTGACTTCAATCCATATGGATTGGCACCATCTCTTGCTAGGCCAAATCTTAGATCTCTAGGCTCTTTAGCAAACTCTGACCATTCTACTTTTATGTGCTTCCAAGCTTTGCAATCTGCAGGCACTCTTATTATACCATCCTTTGAACATCCCTTCTTATGCCAAGACATCATGGCTACAATAGATTTGCAACGAAACATGTGACGTATCCTTGGAATGATTGGAAAATGCCTCACTACCTTACATGGGACTTCTGTTCCTTGAATATCTTGTCTATAGTGACCCAATCCACATTTAGGGCATGTATGAAGTGCTTCAAATTAACCTTCCTATAGTACACAATTGTTTGGATATGCATGAATGCATCTATAGTCCATTCCAACTATAGATAATAATTTCTTGGCATCTTCTCGAAATGGGGAATACAATTTCCATATGGCAATAATTTTTGCATCAATTGAAACAATGCAAAGACACTTGCATCAGACCATCCAAAAGTTGCTTGCAAGTTCAATATGGATAGCAATGCTCTCAACTTTGACACTTTTTCACCTTCATACAATGGTTCTTTGCATGCACTTCGTATGAACCACTCTTTGGGATCCTCCACATGTGCTCTAGACGTGTGGCCTTGTTTTGTATTTGTCAGCATTGTATTTTTGACTAGTGTCTCTATCATATCATCAATGGGATCATCATGTAGTTCGTTTGGTGTCTCTTCCTGTTCAATTTGCTTTCTCTTTTTTGGCATGTGTTGGATTACGCGCTCAGTTTTGTGGTCTTTATATTGAAATGTGTGGAGATATATCAGCATTCCTTACCTATAATAGAACACATGCAAAGTATGATTCACATTCATGTATTATCGCGCCATGTCAATGAGCATGTATTACCATGCCATGTTGATGAGTGTCTTCAAAAAGTTGACGATCAAATTCACCATGTTGTTTAATGTGTTCCAATGCGATCCTATGACATCTTTTCTTTTGCCACTTGCATCAGCTACATGAACTCATTACCCAATCCTCCTCCCATTCAGCCGATCCTGCTCTTGTTGTTGATCCTTCCACGCCGTGCACTAAACAAAGATTACCAAGGTTTAAATAAGGATTGCCCATAGCATATGACTACTCCCACCTAGAAGCCACGATCTCACAACCATAGCAAGTTGCTATGCTTATTGCTGAGGAATTCGGATCCAATAGTGGAGTATGGGGTTCTGAAGCAAAGAATAAAAAAGACACAAAAAATAGGAGTTTAAAGTCAGAATCAATCACTAAACGCACATCATTGAACCATGCTCATCATTGAAACTGAAAGATAACAACAACAATAACGTGAAAACTCTCTTTGCTACCTTGTGTAATGATTATGGATCTAAGAATTAGCTCTCCACTTTCCTATAGAGCTCCCAATGCAGATCCCCTCCATGACTTTTGCATAGCATTGAGTGGCAATGATCCAGAGATCATAGTCAATGGCCTACTTTGCAAACCCATTGCGGATGTGCAAGATGATGATTTTAAATCAAAACAAAGTCAAAGCCTCTATATGGATATGGAATGGTTTGTTTCAATTTGAGGCCGTCAATATAGGATATGATATGAGATATCTTTTGAGTTCTTGGAGGAAGTTTTCACACTCTTTCATCCACTCAAAATTCTTAGCAATGGTTGATACATATGCCCAAACCTTTTGTAATATTTGCAATGTCCCATAAAATCTTAGAATTCCTTTTCCGTTTCTGTTCTAGCAAGTTGTGTGGTTGGTCTTACCTTATCCTCATCTATCAAAATGACATTTTTAGAGAAAAATGTTACAAAGGATATTACCTTGGCAAAACCATGAATACACACTTTTAAATATCTAAACACACATTGTATAAGGAATATCTAAGGTCCAAGACATGTTCTTTTCATTCCTATGAATACAGATATAACTGATCAGCCATTCTGAGAAAAACTACACTATGATAGAACAAGGACTAGGAATGCTATATCCAATATAGACATTTCAACACTACTTATTGGAATATAAATCAAAGTTTTTGTTGACCAACAAGCCCTATTTTACCTTATCAATAATCCTTGTGCTATAATATGTTATTATGATGGTTTGTACTTCTTGCACACACTAAGCATGCATGCATGAGGAGAGGGAGCACACACACACACACACTAAGCATGCATGCATGAGGAGAGGGAAGGAGAAACACGAGGGCAAGGGAAAAAGAGAGACATAAGCTAAAGATAGATGAGGACCTTAGCTGTGCGAGTGAAAATAAGGTTGATAAATCTGAATATCAAGTCTTGAAAGAGCTTGTAAAAAGTCTATAATGTCAAGTAAACTGGATATGTGAGGAGCGAGATAGCGAAAAGGCCAAGGTAGAGAGACTAGAAAAAAAAATCAAATTAAAATAGAGGAGATCTTAGAAGAATGGGTGGAGGAGGTGAAATTCATGGAAAGTAAAAACAAAGAATTGAAAAGAGAAAATAAAAACTCGAGGAAGAAAATGGAAAGACTTGAGAGTCGACAATTTGTTGAGAAGGATAAAGAAATAGGGAGAGAGGTCTTGGAGATCAATTTTGTTTTAGTGGTAGCAGATTGCTAGTGGCTTACAGTCAAAGATGAGTTCCAACAAAGGGAGATGCACCTGGTGGAAAGAATTGAGCAAGGAGAGCGGGAAATCAAGAGAGTGCAGGAACTAATTTGCAGGTATAGTGATCAGGCAGGTAGAATTAGTGAGGACTCTCAGATAGAATTAGAAAATATTAAAGGTGCCCAGGAAGAGAGTGATAAGAAAATCAAAGAACTTGAAAAAGAGAATGTGAGACTAAGAGGAGAGCTCCCTAGATGGATTCATCAGAGAGAAGGTGAAAGAGAGTGAGATGTAGAGGAGGATCAAAAAGTAGGTAGAATTGAAGATGAGTTGAAGATGATGATAGATAATATGAGCGCACTTGGAGGAGAGATAGAAAAGACAAATGCTTTGTGGGGGACTATAGAAGCCGTAGCTAATCAATTAGAGAAGAGTCTTCAAGAAGTAAATCAAAGAGTCGGAGAAGTAGAGTCAAAAGGGAATGAGTTAGAAAATAAGCTAGATAATTTCAAAAGAAGAAGATGCGAAGAGCTTAGTCTAGTCACTGTGGAGAAGCTCGATGAAATTGAGCAAAAACATAAAGATGGATTTGAGGAGCTCAAAAGAAAATACATGATGTTGCAAGAGAAAATCAAAAGGCTATCCAAATTATTTGAGAGAATAGAGAATTATCTTCAAGAAAATGAAAAGAGGATGCATGACTTGGAACCAGAGAATCCGAAGTCGCAAAAACAGATGAAGTATTTAGGCTATGAAATGACACAACATTGAATTGATATTGACCTAAATACACGAGGATTAAGGGAACTAGCTATGAAGGTGGAAGAATTGAGGATCCTAGGAATGAGAGTGCACAACTCCTTTCAAAGCACCTTGTTTGGGTAGACGATTATTTACAAAAAAACAACAAATCAGGTGGATTCTTCACAAAGACGAGTTTGGAGATAAAAAACAAAATGATTGAGGAGGTGTTGAAGAGATGGTTTGCATCGCGATGATGAGGCTCCTGAGGTAGAGTCTAACTCACCTCCTCGAGGATGTTGATCATTGACTATGAACGAGGTTAAGTAAGACCTGTTGCATTTCTTCTAGAGGTGACTACTTTAAACCATTTCACATAAAAAACAAAGTAATCAAACTTCCTAAAGGATGGCTTCAAGTTATCTTGAATCACTCCACGATAATCTAGTTGGCCTTCTTGAGCATTATCGTCTCTTGCACTAGCTCTACTTTTTTGGAAAAATTTCACCATCATCCCACTATCAAAAGTAGAACCATTCTTCTCGATTCATGCGATCTGAAAGTGTCCTCCATGCGACCATAGAGCATCGTATTTAGAATACTCCCAATAACATCCCTTTGCGAGTTCTTCTTCTTCATTAGAGATATCTTTCACCCGATGCCTTTGCTTATGAAACTATTGTATCTAGCCATCTACTCGTTGGAAAGGGTGGAAGAGGTCGAAGACTTTTTGAAAAGGGAAAAAATCGAGTGGAACAATTCTTTTCAAAACTGAGCCCTTTCCTTTACATTTTTCTCCTTGGCAAGCTCATACCTTTCTAACCAGTTCTGCATAGGCTCAGAGTTAATGATGCAAAACTTCATTGCCTTCTCTCAAAAAGTTGCATCCATTTTTCTTTGCATTCCTTTACCTTGAGGTTCATCACCTATGAGACAAATATCTTCATCATCACTCCATAAGCAAGGCATTTATGGGTTCGACATGCGTAGAAACTCAGTTATGAATACAAGAGACTCTTGTATGAGCCATCTCTCTACCATGCTGCCCTCTGGACATGCTTTCTATCGAACAAACCCTTTTAATGTCTTCATAAAACAGTCTAAGAAGAACATCCATCGACTATGGACAATTCCTCCTATTGCAACTTCATCTACCACATGAACCAGTAAATGAAGCTGAATTGTGAGAATACTTGTGGGAAAGTATTTCTCTACCATACAAACAACCTCTATAGCATTGAGGTTCACACTCTCCATACTATCTCTATTTATCTCTTTAGAAGAGATCAACCATACCAAGGAACTGATTTTATAAATGGTTGTTTGCACATCCTCTGAAAGAAAATCTTTTAAAGCTACAAGGAGCACAAACTATAAAAACTTGTGCCAATCATGAGACTTGAGCCCTCCAAGATCGTCGTTTTGTGTGAAGGCAGTCTTTAGACACCTCAAGCACTGAGTAGGTGTTGGAAACTCTGAAATTATCTTCTTCACTTGTTATTCTTCTATCCTATGAAGCACCCAAGGAGTTGTTGGTAACGATACTATTCCGTTGGGGCTTAGTAATTGCCCATAATTCTTGCATACGACCTCGCTCTTCCAAGTCCTCCCTTTGTGCTTTCCTTTCTTCCATGTGTTCACTTTGTGTAATGCTATCAATACCCTGTATTTCTACCTCCCTTTATGTTCTCTTCTATCCGTGAGAGGTTACCAATGCAATGTCGTTTGGGTCCACCTGCTCACCAAGGGGACCATGCCATATTTATTTATCTATACTAAAGACCTAAAAAAACCTAAAACCCTAATCCTAAAGACCTAAACTAAAACATTTATATGTGTTTATGTATGTGTATATGTATGCATATATGTATATGTGTATATATGTTATGCATGTGTAAAAACCCTAAACCCTAATTATAATGACTTGGACCAAAAAAATATATATGTGTGTATGCATGTGTATATATATGTGGAAATAGCGTAAAAACCCCAATCCTATTTTTATATATTTAATTTGATGAAAACCCTAAAATCCTAATTTCATATATTTAATTATATATATTTAATTAAAATACTAGCTATTCTCATATTTATTTATCTATACTAAAATCCTATTTTTTATATAGATTTAATTATATATTCTAATTTTTTTATTTTCTTTTTCTTATATATATTTAATTTAATTAAAAATGATAGATCTCTATTTCTATATATTTGATTGTATACATTTAATTATATATATATACATACATACATACATACATACATACATACATATATATATATATATATATATATATATATATATATATATATATATATATACTAAAGACCTAAAAAAGCCTAAAACCCCAATCCTAAAGACCTAGATCTAAAACGTGTACCTGTGTGTATGCATGTGTATATGTATGTATATATGTATATGTATGTATATATGTATATGTATTATATGTGTATATGTGTATATATGTTATGCATGTGTAAAAACCCTAAACCCTAATCATAACGACTTAGACCAAAAAAATATATATGTGTGTATGCATGCGTATACATATGTGTATGTGTACATATATTATGTGTGTATATGTGTATATGTGTGTATGCATGTGTAAAGAGCCTAAAAACCCTAATCCTATTTTTATATATTTAATTTGATAAAAAACCCTAAAATCCTAATTTTATATATTTAATTATATATATTTAATTGAAACACTAGCTATTTTCATATTCATTTATCTATAATAAAATCCTATGTTTTATATATATTTAATTATGTATTCTATTTTTTTCTTTTCTTTTTCTTATATATATTTAATTTAATTAAAAATTAGTAAATCCTTATTTTTTATATACTTGATTATATGTATATATTGAATTATATATTTAATCATATATATATATTTATATTTCTATGCTAGAGACCTATTTTTATATATATACTAAAGACCTATTTCTTATATACTTAATTATATATATTTATTCTTATTAAGTGTATGTAAAAAACCTAAAACCCTAATCCTAAGGACCTAGACCTAAAACATGTAATTGTGTGTATGCATGTCTATATGTATATGTATTATATATGCATATGTGTATATATGTTATGCATGTGTAAAAACCCTAAACCCTAAGTGTAACGACTTAGACCAAAAAAATGTATATGTGTGTATGCATGTGTATATATATGTGTATGTATACATATATTAAGTGTGTATATGTGTATATGTGTGTATACATGTGTAAATACCTAAAACCCTAATCCTGATTTTATATATTTAATTTGATAAAAAACCTTAAAATATTAATTTTATATATTTAATTATATATATTTATTTGAAACACTAGCTATTTTCATATTTATTTATCTATACTAAAGACCTATTTTTATATATTCAAATATATTTATGATTATATATATATATATATATATATATATATATATATATATATATATATATATATATATATATATATATATATATATATATATATATATATATATATATATATACACTAAATACCTATTTTTTATATATTTAATTATATATTTATTTTTATTATATGTATGAAAAAAACCTAAAACCCTAATCCTAAAGACCTAGACCTAAAACATGTATATGTGTGTGTGTGCATGTGTATATATATTATGTGTGTCTGTGTATGCATGTGTAAACAACCTAAAAACCCTAATCCTATTTTTATATATTTATTTTGATAAAAAAGCCTTAAAATTCTAATTTTGTATATATAATTACAACACTAGCTATTTTCATAGTTATTTATCTATACTAAAATCTATTTTTTATATATATTTAATTATATATTTTAATTTTTCTCTTTTTGTTTTTTTATATAAATTTAATTTGCATGCATATCGTTGTATGTATATGCATATGTGTGTGTATGCATATGTGTATGTATTTATATGTATGTGTGTGTATGCATATGCATGTATGCATATGTGTATGTATGTATATGCATATGTGTGTGTATGTATATGCATATATGTGTGTATGAATATGCATTTGTATGCATATGTGTATGTATATGCATATGTGTGTGTGTATATATATGCATATCTGTGTGTATGCATATGCATGTGTGTGCATATGCATGTGTGTGCATATGCATGTGTGTGCATATGCATGTGTATGCATACGCATGTGTATGAATATGTGTGTGTATGTATATGCATGTGTGTATGTAATATGTAAGGTGATTGATTCTCAAACCAAAGACATAATCGCACAAGGCGTCAAAGACAAAGGGCTCTACAAACTCTCCTACTTTCTATCTAAGGATTCACTTTTTAATTTATGGCATCAATGGTATTGCCACACTTCATATTTACCAAGGATTTGCTCCTCTCATATAGTTAAAGGATTGCCCAAGATTGGGAAAGTCAATGATGTCTGCCAAACTTGCACCCAAGGCAAGCAACACAGTGCTCCTGTTCCCAAGGAGGCTTCCACAAGAGCTAGGAACCCTTTAGCTCTCATCCACATGGACCTTTGTGGACTTATGAGTACCCCTTCTGGTGGTGTTTCACTCAACTTCTTTTTGTTAGTAGATGACCACTCCCGCTACATTTGGATATATTTTTTGAATTCAAAGGCACACACTTTCTCTAAGTTTCAAGAATGGATCAACCAAGTTGAGAATGAAGCATCAAAGACAATAAAAAACATTCAATTAGATGGAGCTGGTGAATTTATCAATCATAAATTTGACAACTTCTTAAAACAAAAGGGGATAAAATGACAAGTTACTCAACTGCACACTCCATCCCAGAATGGAGTAGCTGAGAGAAAGATCGGTAGTGTGATAGAAATGGCAAGAACCATGCTTCATAACAAAGGTTTATCCTACAAGTTTTCGAGAAAAGTAGTGCATACTGCCATGCACATACTCAATCGAGGTTTCACCAGTGCTTTGCATAACAAGAGAGCCTTTGTAGCTTACTATGGAAGAAAACCTAATGTCAATTATTTTTTAGTATTTGGAAGTGAAGCATTTGTCCATGGACCAAAAGAAGATCGCAACAAGTTATAGTCCAAGTCCAAGAAGCATATATTCATTGGCTACAATGAACAATCAAAAGCATATCGATTGTATGATCTTGAGAACCACTCCATCACAATTTCAAAAGATGTTATCTTTAATGAAGCTTCTAGATACTCAACCAAAGTTCCAAATACAAGTCTTAGTCAACCCATCTACACTTTAGAGGGGGATATAGTCTTTTCAAAGCATACATCAGAGGCAAGTACTTCACATCCACCTAGAAGATCACAAAGTCTCATTGAAAAGAAGTAGTCAGAACAAATTCATTATCTAAACTATGCATTGATGCATCAAATCAAACAAATTCTAGAGCCACCCAACTAAAAGGAAGTTCAAGTGCAACCTGAGTGCAAAGAATCTATGCAACTGGAAATGGATGCAATCAAGAAGACCAAGACTTGGACCCTTGTTCCTAAGCCCAAAAATCATCAAGTTGTAGGAGTTAAGTGGCTCTATAAAGTTAAGTACAAATCAGATGGCACATTAGACAAGTGCAGAGCATGACTAGTAGCCAAAGGATATAAGCAACAACATGGCATTGACTATGAAGAAACCTTTGTCCGTACTATAAGGTTTACCATCATAAGCATCATCCTAGCACTAAGTGCACATTTCAAGTGGCTCATCTACCAACTCGATGTCAAAAGTGCTTTCCTCAATGGAGATCTTCAATAAAAAGTATATCTTGAACAACCTAAAGGCTTCAAGATCAAAGGAAAGGAAGATCAAGTCTACAAACTTCACAAAGCACTCTACGGACTTAAGCAAGCTCCCAAGGCCTAGTATGAAAAGATTCACAAGTTCTTTGAAGATAAAGGATTTCAAAGAAGTAGTGCTGATGCAAACTTGTACATCTATCAAAATGACTCATTAGTGGCCATCATCATCCTCTATGTAGATGACTTGATCTTGACAGGCTCAAATGAAGACGCATACAATTCATCATCACACAACTTCACCTTGAGTACTCTATGAGAGATCTTTGACTACTTCACTACTTCTTGGGTATGGAAGTTTGGCAAACAAAAGAAGGAATATTTCTATCACAAAAGAAGTAACGCTCTGGTCTTCTTTCCAGATATAAGATGGACCACTGTCGCTCAATATCTACACCACTTGATCCAAACATCAAGCTTACATTGGAGGATTCATCATGACTTGTGGATATGCATACTTATCGATAGCTTGTTGGCTCACTACTCTATCTTGCCAACACTAGACCAAAGATTGCCTATGCAGTTGGTGTACTCAGTCAATTTGCACATCAGCCTCGTCAGACTCATTGGGATGCTACTCAGAGACTACTTCAATACCTTGCCCTCACCGGACATCATGGTCTTTGGTATAGAGGGGGCATTGAACTCGTCAGATATTCAGATTCTCATTGTTCTGGTGATCGTGATTCTCGAGGGTCTACTTTTGGGTACATATTCTTGCTTGGCTCAAGACCTATCTTATGGTCGAGTAAGAAGTAGCCTATAGTTGCTCTATCATCCACCAAGGCTGATTACCGAGCATCCAACTTTGTAGCATGTGAGGCCATCTGGCTTTGACATTTATTATTTGACATTGGTGCTTTGTAGGTTACTCTGACACGCATCTGCATGGATAGCCAATCAACCTTGTCCATCGCCAAGAATCCAGTGTTCCATGCTTAGACAAAGCACATCGAGATCCAGTAACACTTCATCTATGAGAAGCTCATATCTCAAGAGATTACTCTATAGTATTATACCTCTCGGGAGAACCTGGCAAACATGTTCATGAAGGCTCTACCTCTAGTCCCGCTCGAGCACTTGGTGGACCTCTACAGCATTCTGTCGCTCCAAAATGAAGCTAGAAAGGGGGTGTTGATGACATGATTGCTCCTACATCATCCACATTTGTATCCACATGAGTGCATCTCCATTTTGTATCTAGGAGGCACTCCATTTCTAGTTTATTTCCATTTTATATTGTATTTCCTTTTGTATTTGGGAATTATCCTAACATTGTATTCATTCTCCTTTGAGGGGAATTATCCCACATGAGATGTACTTTGGAGAGCCCCTCCCAAATCTATATAAGGAGGGCCTCTTGTCCCATTTGTGCTTGGTTAGAAGCTTGATGAGCCTACTCCATGCTCTTGGCAAGCTCATTTCTAATCCATGTGAGTTTACCCATTTCTTGGTCTACTCACTTTGAGTCTCTAACACTCTTTCTTTTGTGAGTACACTCTTCTTTTCATTTTGCTTCCACACATGTACTCTCTACAATGTTAGTTGATTATATGTTTGCAGAACGTTCTTCAAAGGTCAAGCTCATGATTGCGTCATTGATGTTTTTTGAGCTTTTGGTTTTGTTCAATGCATTTATGACTTGGATTGTGGGAAATGTGTAGATGACATGTTTTTTGAGGTTTTATTGCAGCACGGAGTGAGATGAGGAAGGAGTTGTGAATGAGTAGGTTGGGAGCATCTAAGCCATGGTGCAATGGATGTGAGTATGTGCATGCATGGATACAGTTGATGGTATTGGAAGAAAGTGAATGTGTGAAGGAAGTTCTCGTGCATGATGATCATGTGTGAATAGAGAGTTGGAATAGTTCTGTGTGATTTATCATGGTTAAGTGGTCTGGGTAACTAGATTATGGTACTATATATGTCTCCATGAAAGCACATTGACCGTTTGAATGAGTGCCACGAGAAAAGCAAGATTGCATGGTTTGCAGAAATGCTCATCAAGGATGCCTTCACAGACAAGTGGAGGGGAGTATGTTACATGATGATTGGTGTGAATACAATAATCTACTAATATGATTTTTTGATGCAGAGGACAAAGAAAAGATCCCCCACATGAGGATGATTAAGTGTTTTGCATTGATAAATATGTGTGCATTTGTTAGTATGGATATGATTGTCAAATGAGAGGTTTGTAAAAGTGGGTGTGTCTAGCCAAGGTTTTGTGTATACGTTTGCATTTCAAATAAAGATACAAAAATAGAGCATGTTTTCATTTAGAAGAAAATATAGAGCAACTACAAATGACCCCCATCATTGATGTAGCAATGATGATGTGAATGCCTCCTCACCATTTAATAGAGATGCAAAGTGTTATATGCTACATCATCATCTTCAAGCGATCATCTGGATGCACAAGGCCACTTGATCTACATCATTTGTTCTCTCTTTGGAAGAAGCTACTCACTCATGGGTTTTCATCTACCATATCTTGTCCCATGAGTATTTCAAGAAAAGCTTCCATTAACATCAACTCTAATACGGAATGAAGACACCATTGATTGCCAATATTTTGCAGCTTACGTAAAAAGCTATTTGTGTAGACCTCTGGATTTTGGTGGTAGATCGAGTGGTGTCTGGGCACATCTATGGGGAGCATCTTCTAGCTACTACTTATACTATAGCTAGGTACAAGTTAGCAAAGCATGCTGAGGATTTGAGGAGAACCTTGTCTGCATCTCCTAGACAGATTTTTATCTATTTGATTTGTAGGACTACACGAGTGCAAATTTGCATTCTCTGAATATATATCTACGCTGATACATTTGCTCATTGATGATTTACTCTGTCGAGGAAAATATGTTATGGATCTTTGGACCCCTATGCCTCCTTCAATTTTGGAATTCTCTCATACGAAAGCATAGATAAAAGAAATGCGTAGAAATTTAACCGTCTAGAGGAGGATTGTTGGGGGAAGCATATAGGCTGCACTAGAAAATAGAAGAATACAAGAGGAGAAGGATCTCCCAGTCAAAGGAGATACTTGATGAGCACAAGAGACATAGGGGATCTTTGAAGTCATCATTTTCAAAGGAAAAATTCATATTGGAGAAGTGGGAAGAGGAGAGCAATTAGCTGTGCAAAGTAGATGAGATAGGGGTAGATTTTATGGGGTATCATCTATCATTTGAGGAAGAATAGAGGATAATTCCATTCAAGATAAAAAGGAGTGCATATAAAAAGGGAATCCTTAGTAGAAGAACATGAATGCTGCTTATCTCACTGAGTAATTGGGAATTTCAAAGAGGAATTATGGCTAAAAGCTGAGGTGTTGAATTATTTCTTTTTATTTCTCTTTTGGGTGCAGCATAGAATAAAAGGGAGAACTAAGGAAGCAGACCATAGGCAACAAAAGCACGTATATAAAAATGGATTCTTTGCAACTAGCGCACAATGGATGATTACAAACTTGAAGCCTTTGAAAAGTGGTTATCCATCATTTACATGGAACCTCAATCTTCAAGGATAAATATTGAATTGAGGGGGGGAGGGGGGTATGCCCAAGAGCAGACACAAGCGGGGGGTCCTGTTTCGCATGAAGGCCTATCATTTTGGGGGGGTGGGAAGTGGTCTACATGCCCCTGTCAGAGTTTTTGGTTGTGGTGGATTCCAGAAGGCGTTTAGGCGGGCATTGAGAGAAGAAAGGGGGATCCTTAGCCATTTGGCAGGGGGACTATAGGGTTTTGTTGTTGTTAACAGGGGAACGTCTCTTGATGCTATAGGTTGTTGTGGTTCCCTATCGCTGTGTCTCGAGATTTCGTTTTCTGTGGGTTGCAAGGCTTGCTTATTTGGAGGCCAAGACATTCATGCTTTGGATCATGGCACCTGTGTTTTTCTTCATGCTAGCAAGCCAATGCTGAAGGTTATTTTGGGGTCGAGTACATGATGTTCATCGAAGTTTCATGCCCTTCATAATTTTAAAAGATACAGGGAAGCTTTTATTTTATTTCTTACCTACATTTCAAAGAATGATGGATTTGTGAAGTAAGCATCAGGGAAAAAGCATCGCAAACAAGAAATCTGACCTTGGGCTTCTCATCAAACTGGGCTCAACAAAGACAAAGCTCTATTCACGATAGTAGTTTTGGGTACTGATCAGGTCTCGCAACAGGTCATGCAGCAGCTCTATAAGCTTGTCAACATTATGCAGGTTGAAGATTTGTCAAAGGAGTTGGGTTCATCTAATAGTATCCAGTCCACGGGGGAGTTTTTTGTGTGTTTTGGCGGTCAGAGGGGAGAGTGTGGATGTTTTGGGTTTTTATTTTAGCATTCAATGTGGAAGGAAGACATCGAGGGTAGAAGGTAGCCTTAGGCACTCAAGAACAGGTGTGCACAGGTAGCAAGAGAAGTTCATTTCCTTGTTTTTTCGGTGGACATGAGCAGATATACATCTGCCATTAATTTCAGGGGGCAAAGGTGGGAGCTTGATCAAGCCTCCAACAAAGTAGCTTTTATGCAAAGCTTGTGCGACAAACGTCGCTTTAATCCTGAAAAGGCTAAGGAGCTTCATGAAGAAATCTATAAACAAAAGCTTCAAAAATGCTTGTCTGATGGTGTTCAGCATTATCGAGTGTACGCTACAGAAGTATTTAGCACTGGTGAGCTTGAGGATGAAAAAGTTTCTTCTCTGGCAAAGCGTAAGAGGATTTTTGCATTGCAAAACTTGAAACTGAGGACATTATGTTAGAAGTAACAAGCAAGGTATATAGGAAACTTTTGGCAGAGGATGTAGTCCCTAAAAGGGGAGAGATAAGTGCTAAAATAAACCAAATGAGAAGTCAATCTGAGATACGTGGGGAATTCAGGTGGAGAAATGAAGAAGATTAAGGTATGGCACTGAATCAACAATGTTTTCTATCTCACCAAAAAGGGTTGTGACAAAGTTCGAGGTGAGGTTTGACCAAGTGGCCGAATTTTCCTTATCATTATGCAATGGGTTCTGAGTTTGTTGGGTCTGTTTGATGTATAAAAATTTTCAGGTTCTACTAACAAGTCAAGGTTTTGTGCAATATGGTCTGCAATGCTTTGTATGTATTCCATCATCTACATTCCCTATTTTTGTAATGGGTATGATGCCATAAACAGAAATCTTGTTAGCATGGTTGACCCCTCTATCGACTTGTCTTCATATCTACCTTGTAACAATTTAAGATAGATAGTCGGTTAAATTGATAAGTAAGGTTGCCTTGTTGGTCTATGACCTTAAGCAAGAGTTAATTTCAGAATTGGGAGTGAGGAGATAGACCAGCCAACCATGTATGAGGTTTATCGGTCACTAAGAGCCATAGAGCAGAAGCTTAGTGTGCCTGACAATAATGAATTGCCTCATATGTCAAATATGAGAGCCACGATTTTTGGAGATGAGTTCTTTTTCTGAAAGTGTTGAGAGAGAAATGGTGACTTCCAGAGACAAGTTTCTTTCCTAAAAGTGTTCACATGGACATGGGGTTCGTCATGGAGAACTGTTGGGAGATTTTGATCTATGTTCTTGCTTCTTCAAATCAATCGACTGATCCAAAAGTTAAATAGTGCATAACTACTAGAATATATCCACAAGGTCAGCTTTACAATATCAAGCTAGTTGTATTAAACTATTTACCAGGAACCATGACATGCTGACTGACTCGATATTCATGTGTCACACTTAAATTTTTATGGGAAATGTTGTGGCTTGTCAGAAATACAATTGTCTGCTTTGCCTTTGATTGTGTAGGAGACTTTTAGTTCTTTACATTAACAGTCCTCTTGATTTTTGATCTGTTGTGAAACAACATTTCTCTTTAAAGTTTTGGATCATAAACCACACCTTCGATAAAAAGACAAATGGGACTATAAGTGTGTGTAAGTGTGTGCATGAGTGAAAGAGAGCTTGGAAGAGAGAGAGAGAGAGAGAGAGAGAGAGAGAGAGAGAGAGAGAGAGGTGTATGAGAGAGGGAGAGAGTGCATGCAACAGAGAAAGATAGGGGGCATAAGCAAAGGGGTATGAGATAGTGTGTGAGAATGAGAAGTTATCAGCTCGAGATACAATTGTGGACTTAGAAGTAACATAAGTTGAAAGATTTCTGGGACTTGAGGCAAAAGAATAGGCATCTATCACCATTTTCCTATTGGGCTTAGGACCTTATCCATTTGGTGATCCTCTTGGGGATCAAAAAAAGGCAGTGCATGTTCTCACACTGAGGGTGAGAAATGTTTTCCCAAAATAGAGATCTAAGCCAATTTAGTTGCGAACAAACATCCCTCCTCTACTTTCATCAAAGTACTTCAAAGAGCCTCAACAAGTACAATATGATAGAGGTGCATCTAATTTTCTATCTTGCAAGCTGTACACCAACCATTTTAGGCATAGTTTTTGTCTCCTCTATATTAGTTCTCTCATAAATAAGTGCATCATGTAAATCTACATTAGAAATAGAATGATCTACATCATCATGTGAAATCTATAAAGGCTGAGAAATTGCCTCATTTGGACCAACACTAGATCCTCCACTTGTAAAAAGAGGCAGCAAAGTATCATATATATCTTTGGAGCTAAAAGATGTCTCCTTAGTACATGAAAGTAATGGCTAAATAGCATGTTCCGCAAAAAAAACATCACAACTAACTAGACTGTGTTTATTCTATGGATGATATAGATGATAGCCTTTTCTTTCAGAATTGTATCCAACAAAAGTACATTTCACTATTTTATCATCCAATTTCATGTGTTGTTGTCCATGCACTAATGCATATGCCCGACAACCAAAGACACACATGTGAGCAACAGATGGCGTGCAACCATGCCAAGCCTCATATGGAGTGATAGACTGCAATGCTTTAGTGGGACACCTATTAAGTACATATGTTGCACACATAACATCCTCAAGCCAGAAACTATGTGGTAAAGCCTAACTCTTGACCATACACCTCGCCATCTCCATGAGTGACCTGTTCTTCCTTTCAGCAACCCCCTTTTGTTGAGGTGTATATGACACTGAACACTAATGTTTTATCCCACATTCAACCAAAAATGCATTAAAGTCAGAAGGCATATATTTCCCTCCTCGATCAGAATGGAGGGTGCCTATTTCACATGCCGACATATTTTTAGCCAAAACCAGAAATTGTTTGAAGCACATAAACACTTAAAACTTTTCTTTTAGTGGTGTACGCATGTATGGAAAAATCATCAATGAAAGTCATGAAGTAAAGGTAGTTCCCAAAAGAAGGTATCTACATAGGACCATAGACATCACTATGAACAAGCTACAATTTTCAAGTAGCTCAAACTGAGCCATCTTTTGGGAAGGAGGAATGTTGCATTTTGCCCAAAATATAGCCTTCACATATATGTTTATCAGGTGCATCAAGTTTGGGCAAAGAGGACACCATTTCATAATTTTGTAGGCATAGCAAACTAGCAAAAGTCAAATGACCAAAGCGTGCATGCCAAAGCTTTGAATATGGCATAGCTTGAGAATAATGTTCTACACATGCTGAATCATTCATAGATTTCTCATAGTCTATGAGCTTATACAACCCATGACATAAAATGCCAAAAGCAATAATGACATTGCCATTTGATAAATCATGAACTGTACATTTGTCATCAACAAATTTCACAACCAAGCCAATCTTGGCTAACATTGAAACAGATAACAATTTTTTCTTGATCTCGAGCACAAATAAAGCATCTCACAACGTAAAAGAACTACAATCAGTAGTAGTCAGAATGATCTTAACAACTTCCATAATAGGATAAGAGGAGTTCTTGGCACATGTGAGAGTATTCCCTATAGGAGCAGGCTCAAGTGAACTGAAGAAACTATGGTGCAAGGTAATATGTTTGCTTGCCCCACTATCAAAGTACCAAAAATCTGAGTTTACGACAAACATACACTATTTATGAGAAGGTGGTTCATAACTCCAAAGAGTGTTAAATGCCCATTTTTCATTCTGCACAAGATTAGACGACTTTGTTTTGGGTGTAGAGGCCTCTACAACCATTTTAGCCTCTTTCTTCTTTGCCTCTTTTGTAGCCAGTTTTGGACAGCTCTTTATGACGATCATTTCCTTTACAGTATTTGGAAAACAATTTCTGCTTTTCTATTTTCTTCTCATCTCTATCATCTTTCTTTGATTGTGCGAAATTAGCAAATTTTTGCTTACTAGTAGATGAGCTCCATTTACCTTTGACCTTCAGACTAGCCAGGAAAGCTTAATCTGCAACACGCATTATGGGCATATTCTGCCTAGACTGATCTTCCTACAACATAATAGATATTTACTCCTCTAATGTTAAGGCATTTGGATTGCCTTTAATCATCAATCAAAGAGTAGAAGCAAAACTCTAATATGAATGTGGAAGACCATTCAGACCAGTCTGCACAAGTGAACTGTTAAGCAAGATTTCATTAGCAAAAATCAACTGCTCCTTCAAATCTTTGATCTTTGTCAAAACATTATCCATGGAATCTCCTTCATTCATGTGCTCACTCTCCAACTATTTTCGAAGGTAAGCAACATGAGCCTTATTCCTTGCCTAGTATAAAGTGAAGATCCTTATTCCTTCCTTATTCCTTGCCAAGTAGCAAAAGATACACTTAACTACCTTCCAATGCTTGACACATGGGCAATGCATAAACTTGCTCATATGAGAGATAGAAAATTGAATATGAGTGCGAGTTATGCATAAGTAAATCAAGCATCCAACATCATGCTAATAGAGAACAACATCAAATGCACATCCAACATCATGAAGACTCAATCATAAACCTCTTTCCATGGGACTCGCAATAGGTTTGCAATCTTCAAGGCTAAAATCTTACAATAGTGGTTAATATATTTCGTTTGACACAAATCTATTCCCCCATCAACTTGCATAAAATAAATGCCCAAAAGTGATGCAAGTGCCCCACATCTGACACCTCAGAAGAGGCTTATGTTTTACTTGTATACTCATTTAGTGGTAATGTCTTTTTTGCCAGGAGGCAAATCACATAAAGACAAGGTACCATTTGTCGTAATAGCATCATATTCTAATTGCATAATAGCAATCTAGTTTTTTGAATTTTGTGCTTCATGAAAAAAAACATGCTCATTCTCATTGCATAGCAATCAAATGCAAAGAAAGCACTATGAGAGCATGAATGAGTATGATATGAAAGAGGTGCATCTAATTTTCTATATCTTAAAGTTTACAATTTTAGACACTTATGCATAGTTTTTGCCTCCTTTATATTAGCTTTCTCATCAACAAGTGCATTATGTAATTTTTTATCATAAATTGGATGATGTGCATCATCATGTGGATCCTCTAAAGGCTAAGAAATTGCCTCATTTGGACTAGCACTTGATTGTTCAATTGTAAAAAGAGGAAGCAATGTGTCATACACATCTTTGGAGTAAATTGACGTCTCCTTAGTACTTGAAAATAATGGTTGAATTGCATCTTCCACAAAAACAACATCACGGCTAACCAAAATCCATTTAGTCTATGGATGACACAGATGATAGCCTTTTCTTTCATAATTGTACCCAAGAAAAATATGTTTCACTGCTTTATCATCCAATTTCCTATGTTATTGTTCATGCACTAATGCATATGCCAGACAACCAAAGACATGCCGATGAGCAACAAATGGCTTGAGATCATGCCAAGTCTCAAATGGAGTGATAGATTGCAATGCTTTGGCAAGACACTTGTTAAGTACATATATTACACACATAATAGCCTCAAGAAAAAAGATATATGGTAAACCTTGAATTTTGACCATACAACTTGCCATCTCCATGAGAGACTTGTTCTTTCTTTTTGCAAATCCATTTTTTTGAGGTGAATATGGCGTTGTATGCTTATGTTTTATCCCATGGTGAGCCAGAAATGCATTAAAATCAGAAGACATGTATCCCCCCTGATCAGCATGGAGAGTGCCCAATATACATGCTAATAGATTTTCAACCATAACCAAAACTATTTAAAGCACACAAACACTTTTGAATTTTCTTTCAATGGATAGGCCCATGTATGTCTGGAATAATTATCGACTAATGTCATGAAGTAAAGGTAGTTCCCAAAATAAGGTGTTCACATAGGACCACAAACATCACTATGCAAAAGCTGTAATTTATGAGAAGTCTAACTGAACCATTTTTAGGGAAGAAAGAACATTGCATTTTTCCCAAAATACACCCTTCACATGTATGTTTACAAGTTGCCTCAAGTTTAGGTAGAGAGAACACCATATCAGATTTCTACATGTGTAGAATACTAGCATGATTTAGATGATCAAAGTGTGCATGCCAAAGCTTTGCATCTGAGATAGCTTGAGAATCTTGAACTACACACACTAAATCATTCACAGAATTTTCATAGTCGATGAGCTTATACAACCCACAACATAAAACGCCAGAAGCAATAATGACATCACCATTTGAAAGATCATGAATTATGCATGTTCCATCAATAAAGTTGGCAACCAAGCCAATCTTGGCTAATGTTGAAATTGAAAATAGATTTTTCTTGATCCCTCACACATACAATGCATCTGACAATGCAAAATAACTACCATCCGCAAGATTCAAAATGATCTTACAAACTCCCATTACAGGGTATGAGGAGTTGTTTGCACATGTGGCAGTATTCCTTATAGGGGTAGGCTCAAATGAACTGAAGAAATTGTGCTTAGAGTTAATATGTTTGATTTCCCCACTTCAAAGTACCAAACATCTTAGTCTACTATAAACATACAATGCTCATGAGAAGATGGGTCATAATTGCATATAGTAGTAAACACCCATTCTTCATTCTGCACAAGATTAGCTGACTTTGTTTTTGGTGTAAAGACCTCTGCAACAACCATTGTAGCCTCTTTTTTCTTTGCCTCTTTTGCAACTAGTTTTGGGCAACTCTTTATGACATGGTCATTTCCATTACGATATTTCCAAAGCTATTTCTACTTTTCTGTTTTCTTCTCATTTTGTCTTCCTTATTTGAGTGTGCAACATTGGAAAATTTCTGCTTACTAGTAGATGAGTTCCATTACCCTTGCCCTTCTAACTAGCTAAGAAAGCTTGATCTCCACAATGCACAATAGACATGTTCTGCCTGGATTGATCTTCCTGCAACAGAACAAAGAATAACTCCTCAAATGTTAAGGCATTTGGATTGCCTTTCATCATCAATCAAAGAGTAGACGCAAAACTCGCATATGAATCTAGAAGACCGTCAAGAACAATCTCCACAAGTGAACTATCTGGTAAGACTTCATCAATAGAAATCAAGTATTACTTCAAATGTTTGATCTTTGTCAAAAAATTGTCCATAGAATCTCCTTCATTCATATGCTCACTCTCCAACTATTTTTGGAGGTATGCGACATGAGCCTCATTTCTTGCTTGATATAAAGTGGTAAGTGTATTGCAAGTATCCTTTGTTGTTTTGAAAGAGCAAATATGAAGGATAATGGCATGTTTGATAGACGAGGCTATCAGTGCATGTGTCTAGGCATCTCTACCATCCCAATGAAGTTTCTCTCCAATAGGTTCAGCAAGAACCAAAGCACAAATAGGAATCTGAAGGTCATCATTTTCAATGCCATCTACATCACCTTCAGTAACTGTATTCATAGGTGTAGTAGGTCATTTTTTGATATCCTGCACAAATATTCCACAATGCTTTTGCTGCCAATACATGATGCATCATACATGCCTATAAGGAGTAATTGGTATCCTCCAACTTGTCCTCAATAGCCAACGTATGGAATACATCATTGCTTTTAGCCATGGCCACTCACTAAATACCCTAATGTAGAAAAATGATTGTATCTCAAAAAGATATGCCATTTTAACATTAGTCTCTAATACAAAGAGGAGACAAAGGAAAACTCTTTTAACGTTAGTCTTCAATGTAGAAAGGAGAGAGGCGAAAAATCTTTGACATTCGTCTCCAAGCTTAGGTGTTTTCAAGGTTTATCGAATTCCAAAAAATTACAAAAAAACATACCAAGCAAGTCAAGGAAGGTATATCTATTTGTTGAATGATAAAATTTAAAACTATTGTTTGGTAATTAGATCCTAAATTTATGTACAATTTTAGTTTTTCCATTTAAAAAGGGAAGTGAAGTCATCAACATGGACCCATAAGCTCTCCCAACTTATATCCAACGCAATACTAGCTTTGTAGCCGTGAGGAAGGAACCCCCTTGGTTTTTGTTTTTGCACATTTTTTCCTTTGTATTTTTAATTTATTAAAAACATGACACTCAATTTGGAAGATGTTTGAAGGTTCATTATATATCCTTGATTATCAAAGAAATTTTCTAAGTCATCTCTAAGAACTCTCCATAATAGTATACCTCTATTTAAGAGTGAACAACTTAGAGCGTTCAATGGAAGGATTTGAAGGGATTTCAAAATCCCCGTTGGAGTTGCATATCAAGTGTAGTACTCAAAGTAGATATCCAATGAAGATAATCAAAATCTACCATGATCTACTTTGAAAGAAAATCTCTCAAAACGTAACATGCTTTGCACTTAGAATTTTGAATGAATCAAAGTAGCATGAATTAGAAGTCCAAACCATGGATGATTCTAATGAGCAAATCAAGAAACCTGACATGCACCTTTATTCTCTAGTATCAAGCTTATGTCTTAGCTCTTGTGGGACATGTGTATAGCATACACATCCAAAAATATTCAAATATGAAAGTTCTAGTTTTCTTCCACTCCATGAAACCTCGTTTCACATCATGAACCCTTGATGTTGGGCACCAATTGCTTTTCAAATACTCTAGTGTAACATGTACATCCACTAGCTCATTTTCATCCATACATACGTCTTTAAGTTTCTTCCCCAAGTAAACTTTACGTGGTTCATTATGCATGGCATACAAAGAAGTGAGTGTATCCCAAGCTTGTCTTGAAGTAGTGCATGACTAGATGTGTGGAACAATATGCCGCTTCATAGAAAGGGAACTCAATGGATGAGCTTTATCATCCTTTCCATCCCATCTAAGTTTCTCTTGTATAGATGAAGAAGGTATAGTCACTGTACTTGAAGAAGATCTTAAACCTATGACAATCGGCTACATAGTAGAAGAATCTCTAGGTCTCTTCTCAACATCTGTCACTATGTTCCATAGTTGCTTTGCAACAAGAACATACTTCATCATGTAAGACACATTGGATAGTTGATTCCATCAAGCTTACCTTCAGCTTGAGGCATGCCAAGCAAGTCATTGTTGCTTGCCATTGTACCAAATAACTCAAAAGGAGAAAGATATCAACTTCAACAAAGTTGAAATGCAACACAAACTATAACTCTCATGGAAAATCTGACTCCACAAATGGATTTGAACCATGTGGTGATGTCGCGAAAAAAAAAAGCAATAGGTTGAGAAAGAGTTGAACTTGCTCTCATACCATTATTGGGTGTGTTAGTGAGAAAGCATGAATAGAAGTATACACAAGATCAAAAAAGGAGATCAAAGCATAGAGATAGACAATGACTAGAAATCCCTCTATCACTAGATGATCAATAATTTAAGAATGAGTTAAGTGGGAGCTTTAAGTGAATCCCTAAGTAAAAAGTACCACCACATATGATTATGTCATGTATATCTGGTTACATAGGGAAAAAACCTCTAGCTAGCACTAGCATCAAAAGTGCCCATGTGTAGGGAATGGTTCACATCAAAGCTACTCTAGGGACACATAAGTGTAACAAAATAGTCAAAGATGCTTGGGATACTATTACCACACTCATTGAAAGTAAAGTCCTAGTAGGCACTTCAGTTTTACTATCCTCTCAAGAGAGTCTACACATAGATTTGACTCTACACCCTAATTTATGTCTCGAACTCAAGTGTGCAATTCAATTTTCAAGTCATTTGGTGCCTTCATTCGTGAGTTATAAACTTGTTTGCGTTTCTGTGCCCAATTTTGTGATGTGATGTTTTAGGTGTCCCCATTGTGTCACTCATTTCTTTAGAAGTGCAATTGATCAAGGACTATCTTTTTGCAATTTTAAGTCCTCGAGAGGTACTTAGTCATGCAAAACATCCTCTAAAAACCTTACTTTATGAGTTGTTCTATTTCCACACATTGTACACTAAGTTTGACCTCAAAATCCTATAGATAAGAGGACAAATATTAGAAATGTCCCAAAATTTCAAAAAAAGAAAATATCAAGAAAAACACAATTTCTAAACTTGCATGATTTCCCTAGGAAATCACAATGTCTCAGGGAAATCGTGATGGCCTAGGACAATTGCCAGGCCTCAGGTGTCATGAGAAATCATGATGTCTACCAGTAATCAAGAGGTCTTTTGCACAACGATGGTGATGTCCCATGAAAAAAATGGTGATGCCTCCCCCAAATGATGTTGATGGCCCAAGAAAATGATGTCTCAAGGCATCGGATATAGGAAATCATGATGTCCTAGTTTGGGATTTCTTGGAGCAATGGCAATGTCTCGATGGCTTGGGGCAATCATGATGCCACTCAACAATCATGATGTCTTGCACCTTTGATGTATCAGGATAATCGTGATTCTTAAAAATGGTTATGATTTCCTTGGACAATCATGATGCCCTTGGAAATCTCAATGGCCAATGTTAAACGATGTCCTATGGATGAAGACAATGATGGCACCTATACTTCTTGATTTTTTGCCCATTTTGGTGTTTGATGAGTGCTTTCCCAGGTTTTCAAGTATGTAGATTCCAAATATGATTTTCTTTTTTTCTCTCTTCTTTAAAAAATGACCTACGTCAAATTTCTGAAGCTCACTACTCACCCCACACACCTCCTTTAGCTATGAAACTTTCGTAGAAGTTTATCTTACTTTAAATAAGATGTGTATGAAATCGCAAGCGATTGGGAAGATCACACAAAAAGGAGAAAGAAATTGAAGATTTTTTCTCTCCCCTATCTCTACTATGGCTCTATGTCTCTCACACACTCTTTCTTGCAAACGAGAGCCATTTCTTGCCAAAACAACAATTATAAAAATAAATTTACCTTTCTTTTTTTGAAGTTTAGAGCACTATATTGCCTCCTCTTACTTCCAAAAAATGACTAGCTTGCTCCAAAGCTTGATATCCAGTTCTCAAGCTCAAAACAGCTCAAAAAATCCTAAAAATGATGATTTTTAAGAAGAAAAAGACAATTTACGTTGGCAAATAGTGAATTCTAGAGCGATCCTTGTTTTTCAAGCACTTTAACAAGCGTTGAATCTTCATTCTTCAATTCCAAAAGCTCTCTAGCACTAACTTAGTGAAAAATCCTCAGCAAGGGTGCAAAAAAGTTTCCCCAGTGTAGGTCTAGTGGGCAATTGAAACACCTTAAAATTATCACTCTCTCTACCTTATCCAATCAAGGGCATGAAAACCAAGATAGAAAGCTATGGAGGAGAGACAAAAGTGGAAAAAAAAAAGAGGAATCAGATTTGGAAGTGTTGCAAAACTTTTGGAAGCGATATCTCCTTGTGCATTAGAGACACCCTGCACTTCGCATACCAAAACATGCAAAATTTAGTGTTCTACATGGTACTATACTCAAACCTAAAAAATAGAACATATACACATGGAAAATGCACTTCAAAAATTTTAGGGAGTCTCCCTTACCTCACACCATAGCTCATCATGCATTCATGAAATCCATTCAAAAAACTCTCAAAGACTGCGTACCCCCTTATGACACTCATTTCTCACCATATCCACCTCCATGGAGCAAGAAGAAGAGAGAAAAGTGCATGGGAAGAAAGAATTATGAGAGTTCAAAGTGCTCTGTAATCACCAAATGGAAAAAGTTCACAAAATTGAGTTCTAGTTGAGCTTTATACAAAATCAGTGGCCTTATCCACATCCACTAGTGGCTACTTAGTTTATAATAGCTCTAAACTACTTTTAGAGCTATTCCAACCAATTTATTGAGCTATTTATGTTAGTGAGATCTCTTAGACTCCTGGGGATTTAAAAATTCAATCACATCCATAAAAATTGAGGACTCTAAGCTAAGTGGGAATATTATAAAAAAGTATGTGGATTCCCAAAACAAAAAAAAGTGAGTCCTTTACACTCATTTTCTTCATCTTACAGCTTTTCTTGCTTTTCTGTCAACTACTAAATCTTTAATTAGTCATTAAACTAAAATAACATTCATGAAAATAAGTATCTTTTAAGTGTTTGACGTATCCCAAGAAGTTTTGTGAAAACCATAAAGTAAACTTCGAAGAGGGTAAGATGTGGTCTCGTTCCAAGAGGTTTGAGAGTGAACCGTAAAGTAAACTTCCAAGAGGGCTTATAGTAACCCATAAGTCAAACTTGGAGATGATGGCAATCATCCAAGTTTTTTAGAACTTGCATAAAAGTTAAGTCATTTGTAAATAAAAATTCTTAAGGATAAATAGGAAGATTAAGAGAGGTAAGCCACTTGCAAGTAGTTTCTAAGTAAGCCCTGAATCATAGGTAGCACTACTTAAGTTTTATGTATCAATTTTGAAGATATTCTCTAAATTTGGAAGATGTTTGGAGTTTGAGGTCTACAAAAGCACACGAACAACATAAGGAAGAAGAAGAAGCTTGGAGAACAATGCAATACTAAATGTATTACCAAGTGAATGTACAAAGACAACTGACCCATTAGGGTTATAGGTATATATAGAAGTCGGGGAAAAAACCTCATAAAAAGCAAAAAAGTGCCTTGACAGTCCTAAGTGTGTACACGCACATCACTACCCAAAATATATCAACAAATCCCCCCCCCCCATCAATTTTCATAAATCATATACCCATATAATGATCCATATGCCCCAAATCTAACATCTCAAAAGAGGCATGAAAATTAGCCGTAAACTCAACAATATGCTTCTCATTAGGACCAGTGAGCATCATATCATCAACATAAAAAACAATGATCAAAAGTACATCATTTGCATGCTTAACATATAAGGTTTTCTTAGTTGAATTGTTCTCAAAACTATGTGCTAGCATGTATGCATATATCTTCTCATACCAAGCATGTGATGCTTTCTTCAAACCATATACTGCGTTTTTCAACGTACACACTTTGTTTTCATGCATTTTCTACAAAAAACCATAGGGTTGAAATACATCCACAAAAACAACATCATGGCTAACCTGAATGCATTTAGTATGTGGATGATAGAAAAAATAGTCTTTTCTTGCAAAATTGTACCCAACAAAAATACATTTCAGTGCTTTATCATCAATTTTTTTACTTTTTTGTTCATGCAAAAATGCATAAGTCAGACAACCAAAAAAACTTAATGCTTTGGTGGATCACCTATTAAGTACATATGTTGCATACATAGTAGCCTCAAACTAGAAGCTATGTTGTAAAGCCTAACATTTGACAATACACATCATCATTTCCATGAGAGACGTGTTCTTCATTTCAAAAACTCCATTTTATTGATATTCCTATGACATTGCACACTAATTTTTATCCCACACTTAGCTAGAAATGCATTAAACTCAGAAGACATATATCCCCTCCACATATATCAAAACAAAGGTGCCCATTTTACATGCATACAAATTTTCAACCATAACCAGGAAGTGTTTGAAGCACATAAACACCTCAAACTGTGGTTACAATGGATAAAACCCATGCATTCTTGGAAAAATCATCAATGAAAGTCACAAAATATAGGTAGCTCGCAAATGAAGGTGTCTACATAGGACCATAAACATCACCATGAACAAGCCTTAATTTATGAGAAACCCTAACTAAACCATCTTTTGGGAAGGAGGAATGCTCCATATTGGCCAAAATATAGCCGTCACACATGTGTAGAAGATGCCTCAAGTTTGGGTAGAGAGGACACCATTTTACATTTCTATAGCAAAAAGAAACTAGCAAAATTCAAATGACCAATGTCAAAGCTTTGCATCTGAGATAACCTAAGAATCATGAACTACACATGTTGAATCATTCAAAAATTTTTCATAATCTATGTGCTTATATATCCCATGACATAAAATACTAGAAGCAATAATTAAATCACCATCAAGAGATCATGAACTATACATTTGTCATCAACAAATTTGAAAACCAAGCAAACTTGGCTAGTGTTGAAACTAATAACATATTTTTCTTAATCTCTAGCACATATAAGGCATCTGATCATGTAAAAGAACTACCATCAATAGTACTCAAAATGAACTAACTCCCATTACAACATAAGAGGAGTAATTAGCACGTGATAATATTCCGTGTAGGGTCAGGCTCAAGTGAAGTGAAGAAATTGTTTTGCGATGTAATATATATGTTTGGTTGCACCACTATCAAACAAAGAACTCTACTATAGACATACACTACTCCTATGAAGATGGCTACAAATAGTAGCAAATGCCCATTCTTCATTATAAAGAAGATGGCTAGACTTTATTTTAGGTGTAGAGGTCTTTGCAACAACCATTCCCTCTTTCTTCATTGCCTCCTTTGCAACAAGTTCAGGATAACTCTTTATGACATGATCATTTGTCTTATAGTACTTACAAAAGTTTCTTTTCATCTTTTTCCTCCTTCTTGTGAAGCATTAGTGGATTTTTGCTCACTAGTAGATGAGTTCCATTTACCTTTCCCTTCTCATTGTTACTATTAGTGTCCATGTGAAAGGCCAAATGGCCGTTGGACACTTTTGTATATGTTCTTTAATAAAACATAAGTGGCATGGTCAGCCACAGATTGTAAGTTTGATCGCATTTGTAACATCTAAGAAGTGTGTGTTTGTGCTCCATGTGTACTGTGTTTTTTTGCATATTATGTAGCCTCTTTGCAGAATACCATGTGCAGTGCTTGGAGCTCGGTTTTCTACTCCAAGGATATTGTCGTGGAGCTCTAAAGAAGGAGAGTGCACTTTGGTGCGTTTCTATTGAAATACTTCACTAGTATTAGAGCATTTTGACACAAAAACTTTTTTCCTTTTGTGCGAGCGAAGCGAGAACCCGCCCACCTATCCAAGGCTTATGACTAAAGTTGGCAACCAAGGCATAGACCTTGGCATACCTTGTCATCCAACTCACCAAATTCATTGTTGGCGCCATTCGCTATGCACAAGGGAGGACCCCAATGATCAAGGAAGACAGAGGTTCTTGGTACTTCTTGGGAGGTCACCCATCCTAGTATTGTTCCCCCTGGAGCTCGCTTAACCATGTCAATCTCTTTCCACTAAGCTACACTCTTGTGGTGCTTGAAGAAGGGGAAAGACTATGGTTGACATTATCTTCAACAAGTTTTGGGTCCTCAAAGCTTCATTCTTTGTTTTCAAAGCCTATTTTGGGAGCATTTTTGGGGTGTTTTTGGAGCCATTTTGGAGTATTTTGGGGGATAGTTCTCTTCACAAAGGTCCAAGAACATCAAGAAGAGTGTTCTTTGTATTTCTTCAACAATGAATGTTCATCTTTTGGTGTCACATTTTCAGCCACACTAGTTAATCTACAAGTTTCTTGAAAGGTTTTAGTTGTGGTGGGAGTAGCCACCGCAAGTCTATGCAGGTTTTTTGAGCCTAAAGAACAGAGCTGACAAACACTTGCAAGTGTTGTTGGCGGGTGTTTGAGCAGTGAATTCAGCCTTTTAGTTTCATTTTACCACATATATTGAGCACATACACACTATGTACGCTTTTGTGGATACCGCTTATGTACATCCATGTGGTCATTAATATAACGGTTACATTTTTGCATGAAGCCTTTTATGTTTGATGAAGAGGTTCATGGTGAGGTTTTCTTAACTCAGAGACACCCAGATGTCGGGGTCTCCTTGGTGATGCAGGTGGAGGACTTACTCGGCCTCGCCATAGGAGATGTATGATAGTTGTTCATAGGTGCTCGATAAGCCTAGTTGGCTTCTTTTGGGTAATTGATTATATGCAGTGGAGTCAGTGATTCAAGATGCAAGTAAACATGTCAGTACTTATAGTTTTATGAGATTTTGACACTCATCATATGCTCATTTTACAAAGGATACTGTGGCAAAAGTTTTCAAGTTTTTTGGTTTTTTCAACTATATAGTGGTCGATTTACTCCTTGATACACTTATTGGTGTGAGCACATTTATTCTCACATACTTCTTTTGGTTGGTCATTACTGTTCATTAATTCATTTTTGTGGGAAGAATGTTGAATTCTCTCCTAGAATCTTACACTTGGTCATCCTTCTTTGAGCTTTAGTGGGGTTCAAACTCTTCTAGATCCATTATCATTCTATTCAGCTCTCTACCATCATGGCATCAGAGGTCTTAGGCATATCTGGTGGATCAAGGTCTAGTGCCAGTGTTTCGAGGAGGAGCTATAACTTGCAGGGTAAAGACCATTTTGAGATCCAAAAATTTGATGGCACAAACGTTTCTCTATGGAGGAATCAGATTAAAGATGTGTTGATTCAGAGGAGGCAATGGAAGCAAGTAAATGGAATCTCAAAGAAGCCGGCAGACATGGATGAAGTTGATTGGGATGAGTTAGATGAAATGGCTAGGTCTACCATTCAATTGCACCTGGAAGATAACGTTTACATTATAGTATTAAACTCCAAAAGTGCAGAGGAGCTTTGGAAGAAGTTATGGAATACATATGAAAAAGAGAGGGCATCAAATAAAGTGTATCTAATGAGAAAGTTGTATGGCCGTTGCATGAAGGATAGAGATAGTGTTGCTGCTCATCCAAATGAGTTTGATGCTATATTCTCCTAGTTACAGGGTCAAAAAATAGATATGGATAATGAAATGAAAGTAGTCTTGTTGTTATGCACCTTGCCATCATCATGGGATATGTTTTGCATAAGCTATTAGCAATAGTGCACTTGGTGGTAAACTCGTATATGATGACATATGTGGAGCACTCTTTAGTGAGGAGATTCATAGAAAATCTATGGTTGGCACTTAGAGTGGAGATGCATATAATATTCATGATTCTTACAAAGGAAAGAATCAGCAATGTGGTAGGAGGAAGAACAAAGAAAAGAATTGTCAATGGAATAAGAGTGGAAGTAAATCAAGGAAGAGGGATATCGAATGCCATTATTGTCATAAGAAAGAACACATGAATAAAGATTGTTCTACATTAAAGAATGCTAAAAGTAAAGGACAAAATGTTGATGGGCATGTTAAACCGCTACCTACACCATCTACTTCGACAGTGAAGATTGAAGAAATTAATGCTATTTTTTATGATGTTGATGTGTTGATGCTTGATAGTATTGTGCCAACTGAGGATGTTATGGCTGATTCTCTTTCCCACATGTGGCTTCTAAATTCTCGTGCTTCTTTCCATGTGACACCACATAGAGAATGGTTCTCTAATTATGCATCAAAGTCTCTTGGTACGTGAGACTTGGTGACTCTTACCAATGTGATGTTGTGGGGATTGGAGATGTGGTTTTGTAGTTCATTGATGGTTCAAAATTTATGATGCATAATGTATGCCATGTACCTCAATTATCACGTAGTTTGATGTCAGTTGGTCAACTTGATGACCTTGGTTACAAGGTGGTCTTCTATGCTCATTCCTTTTGCATATCAAAGGGAAATATGGTTATTGCAAAAGTAAGCAAAGTTGGCTCACTTTATCCTTTATTTGTATCATAGAAAGAATATTTGTTAGTTGTTACTGAACAACCCATGGATTGTATTTGGCATGGTTGTTTGGGCCATATATCATGTAGTGGAATGGAAAATCTTTCTCATTTTGGCTACTTATCTGTGTTATCTTTCTCTGATTTTTCATTTTGTGAGAATTTTCAATATGGAAAGCAAACTGAAATACGCACAAAATGCACATTGACTCTTCAATTTAGCCTTTAGATCTCGTTCATACAGATGTGTGTTTTCCTATGCACACAAGGTCATTAGGGGGTTCTCTTTATTTTTTTACTTTCATAGATGATGCTACTAGAAAAGTCTAGGTATATCCTATCAAAGCAACGTATGAGGTATTCCCTACTTTCAAAAAATGGCTTTCTTCAGTTGAACCTGAAAAAGGAACTAAGCTTAAGGCTTTATGTTTAGATAATGGTGGTGAGTATACCTCACATGAATTCAGCCTTTTTTGATAGTCTAGAGGAATTTGTAAAGAGTCTATAACTCCTTATATCCCAATACAGAATGATGTAGCTGAAAGGATGAATAGAACTATTCAGGATAGAGTAGTTTCTATGCAGCATCATGCAAACCTTTCACAAGGCTTTTGGGCAGAAGCAGTATTGACTACAGTTCAGGTGATTAACCTTTTACCTAGTATTGCCAAAGATCTGAAAGTAGGACAAGAGTTATGGATAGGGAAGCCACCATATTATGATCATTTTTCAGTTTTTGGGTGTGAGGCATATGCTCATATACCCAATAACCTTAGACAAAAGTTGGACCATAAGTCAAAGAAATTCATTTTTCTTGGATATGGTCAAGAAGGACAATTTGTATATCACTTATGGGATCCTGAAACACGATCAGTAATCAGAATTAGTGATGTCATTTTCAATGAGTCTAAAATGCATAAATAGCCCATTACAAAGGTTGAAGTGAGGAGAGTGGTGTTTGAGGATACTAGTCCTCCAGTTATCATGCATAAAAATGTTGTACATAGGGATGTTCAAGAGAATGTTCGATCAGATCAATCTTCAAATGTTCCTCTTCAGCAACCATTGAGACGCTCTACACAAGTCTCACATCCACCTGATAGATGTTTTTGAGGTTTGGATTTTGTTATGCTAATAGATGCTGGTGAGCCTTCTTGCTACAAAGAGACTATGCAGACAACGAATCATGTCAAGTGGGAGCATGCCATGAAGAATGAGTTGGATTCTATTCATAAGAATGGTACTTGGAATTTAGTACCTTTCCCAAAGGGCAGGAAAGCTTTACCATGTAAATGGGTATATAAGTTAAAATTCACATCAGACACTGCTTCTCCAAAGTATAAAGCAGGACTTGTTGCAAAGGGTTTAAAGCAACAACATGGTGTTGATTTCAAGGAAATCTTCTCTCTAGTGGTCAAGATGACTACCCTACACATGTTGCTTGGATTCATTGCAATGGAGGACTTAGAGCTAGTCCAGATGGATGTGAAAATTGCTTTCTTGCATGGAGATCTTATAGATGTGATCTATATGGAACAACAAGAGGGTTATTTAGTTCTTGGCAAAGAAAGTCTAGTTTGTAAGCTCAAGAAGAGCTTATATGGAATTAAATAGTACCCTAGACAATGGTACTAAAAGTTTGATACTTTTATGAAGTCTCAAGGCTATTCTCAAAGCAATGAGGATCATTGTCTCTACACAAAGAGATGCTCAGATGGCAGCTTGATATGCTTGATACTTTATGTCGATGATATGTTGATTGCTAAGAATTCCTCTTATGACTTGTCAATTCTCAAAAATTAAGTTGATTCATATATTTGATATGAAGGATTTGGGGGATGCCAAACATATTCTTGGCATGCGCATTACTTGTGATAGGAGTAAAAGATGCATATATTTGTCTCAAAGTTAATACATATCCAAAGTACTTCAAAGGTTTAATATGCAAGGTGGAAAGGCATTGAGTAAACCTTTAGCCACTTATGTGAAATTGAGGAAGAATGATTTCCCCAAATCAAATGAGGAAAATGAATTCATGACCAAAATTCCTTATTAGTATGTTGTTGATAGTCTCATGTATGCTATGGTAGCTACGAGACCAGACATTGCATTTACAGTGGGAGTTGTGAGCATATATATTTCTAATCCCGGCAAGAAACATTGGGAAGCAGTCAAGATGATTTTGAGATATTTGAGTGGCACCAAGGACAGGTGTCCATGCTTACATAGCATTAGGGGAAAAAATGAACCCTAAATGGGCCTTTTAGATTAAGGAGTGATTAGTGATGGACCAATAAGAAGAGGGTGGTGGCCACAGTCTATGCCCTATAAAATACTAGGCTGAAGGGGGAAGAGGGGACATATTTCTCCCTTATTTAATGTGTTGCCTCTAGAGAGAGAAGGAATCTCGTAACTCAGTTGGGCCCAAAAATTCAAGATTTCTAAAAAGTTAAAAACTCATCATAACACCTGAAAATGGACCCCCCATTACTTTTTAGGGTCAAAAGTACTCTTTTTGACCCCAAATTCAAAATCCGTGCATGTTTTGAGCTCAAAAAAATGGGTTTTTTCAAAAAATACTCAAAAAAGAGTTATTTCCCTCCTAAACCTCACATTTTCATACCCAGGTCCCAAAAAGTCATCTTTTCACACTACTTTCACTCTGTAGCACACCATTGAAGCTCCGGTTTCTACACTCCAACCTATCTGCATCTCCTATCTCGAGTTATTGTTGTAGCTTGAAGACCTTTAGCTTCAATGGCAACAGCTAAAGCTTCTAAGCGACCGAAAGATGAAATCCTCACATTAAGATGTCACAATATCAAAGCCATAGATGGACAATGGCTATCATATGAGTACTCCAAAGGTGCATGGGTGTACATGCAACCCTCTAGAGTTGGGCCTCATCGAGTTAGAGATCGTGGAAACTTAGATCTTCATTGGAAGGGAAAGTTACTTGGCTTCAAGAAGCACAGAGACAATGGGATGATTGCTATTGTACAACATGTTTTTACAATGGCAACTATGAAACTTGAAAACTCTAGTAGAATGAGATATCCTGTGAATTGTAAGTATTACTCTACAATATTTTATGTTTTCTTGTGTCGGATATATTTCTGAACTATTTAGATATTTTTTTGTTTGTTTCAGATATATTTCCTTCTACTTTGGTGGATAGCAACCACTTCATAGTCTTACAGGTACTTTCCAGGCATTGCATGCAGTTGTTGGTGCACTAATCTTTCCAGAAATATCTCCTGCTCAACTTTACCATGATAGAGTTTTCTTTTACACACATGGATATGTTGTACCCTCTACAATGAATGGTTTTGGAAGGTTAGAGAGAATTGAAGTACATTCTCTTCTTAGCTTGGAGTGGCCAAAACCTGATATATGGTTTGTATCATCTTTGAAGCAAAAGATGGTAATGGATATACATAACTCTTTGAAATTCACAAAAGCGTCTAGGTATGTAGGTTTGCACTGGTCTTTTCCCATTCATGGTTTTGTATATTTATTCCAAGGATTCTCATTCCAAGTGACTTCCATCATGTTTATGTGTAAAGATATCACATATGAGCAAATCGAAAGTCTTCTTGGTGAAGATTGGGGTTTGATAGAAGGAATTGCAAAAGGTGATAAATATCTTTGTAAAATAGGTGGAACAGGTATAGGATTTTGTTATTTGAAACAACGAACTTCATTATACATCAGATTCTACTATGATCGTTGGATGTGCAAACTTGGCAACTGGATACCATTTCAAAGTTCAGAGGGATCTTTACATTCATTTGAAATAAAGCTTAGATTGCTCAATAATGAAACAGAAACTATTTTAGTGAATAATCATTGGACCTTGGCTAATCTGAGAGAACACTTGATGATTATGGGGTTTGAAGGACTAACTCAATCCAAATTCAAAATTCAAGGACATAAGGTGAGAAATGTTTCATGCTTTTGTTAAAGTAATCTTTTCATTATTGTTTATTTTACTTTAATGACTTCAATTTCTTGCAAATTGATTACAGGTGGGCAGAAGAATGGAATATAAAATGAAAGTCCCTGTAGATTGGAGCAAAGATGGAACAGAACTCTCATTGTCATAGTTCTTTTGCAACCTGATAATGTCACTTCTTGGGCCCTAGTCATTGTATCTCATGGTTTTTGCACTTTCAAGAACCTTGTAAAAAGTAGGACAATTGATTCATGTTAGATATTGTATATACCTTCTTCTATGATCCCTTCTCTCCTACTAAGATATCTAAAAATCCTCTTGATCTAGAATTGGTCTAGAAAATGATGCCTCTTATGTAGCTTGAGTTCCAAGTTGAACCCTAAAAATACTTTTTTTTCATGACATTGATCATGATGGAAAGGACTTGCTCATAACCTCCAATTTTCACTTGCAATGTTGTGTTGTAATTTCATGAAAACATTTCTAATAGTCAAACTCTTGCAAAATTTGTTTGAAGAAAAGCAAGTGATTATTTATTCCAACTAGTCAACATGCATCTTTTGAAAAGAAGGAGAAGCAAGAGAAACTATTAACAATTTAACGTGCTTCTTTGGTGTTGATGAAGCACTTATATCTTAGATGAATTACCTATGCAAAGGAAATATTGGTTTAATTCTTTTGAAAATATGAGAATCAACAAAAATATATACCTCATTAGAAGAATATGGTGTCTGTGTCCTCCCACTCCACATGAAAGAGCTTCCAATGATGGTATTGTGTGCTTTTCCTCCTGAAAAATAGTAGATGAATACTGGAAAGTAAAATTAATAGTACATCTTTGATCACAAAGAAAGAATGAACCACCTACTTGGACATGAATATTGTCATCTCATGGGAGAAAAATTTCTTTGTGAGTGATTCTATTATTGTTACATCTTCTCCTTGGAGGAAATTGTTCGAGTACCCCATGGCTGCTAGAATTCAAGAGGTAAGAGAGAGAAAGATAGAAGAGAATCAAAATAACATGTATAATGGACTAAGAAGTATATGTACATAGAGAAAATTATTTTTTTGATATGTGTATGGGTCAGGGTGAGGATTTCCATTCTATGTGAGTGAAAATGATAAAAAAATTGAAAAACTCATTTTTTGAGGTAGGGAAAGTTACGAGTTTGATGATGTGGCACTTTATTTTTGGAGCAGTTTGAAAAAAGAACTATTTTGAGTGATTTTATTAAAAAATCCATAAAAAAAAGTAACTTTTGGCATGTATATTAAGAAATGGGCCCTTTTTAGTAAGCAATAATTAACTTTGTGACTTTTCAAAAAAAAGTCTTTTTTTTATTCACAAAGATGGACGGATTTGATGATATGTAAAGTGGAATCTCTCTCTCTTTCTTTTACAGAAGAGAGAGATGACCCTACTTGGGCTTAAAAAAAAGCCTAGTCTTGCCTACTAAAAAGTGCTCTATTAAATGCACTTTGTTCCCTCAAGCAAGAACAAGATTAGGCTTAATCCCTTAAAATTAGGAATCCTTACAAGGCCCATGCAGGGTTCATTTTTTCCCCTAATGGAGTGAAATCATCCGTTATAGGTTACACAGATTCTGACTATGTTGGTCGTGTAGACAATCGTAAGTCTACATCAAGGTACATTTTTTGTTTTGCTCGAGGTTCTATCTCTTGGAGATATCATCTTCAAGAATGTATAGATGTTTCCACCATAGAAGTAGAGTATGTTGCAGCAAGTGAGGCATGTAAGGAAACATTGTGGCTTTCTCTTCTTGCTTGTGATATGGGTCTACCTTAGCATATACTTCATTCACTCAATGATAGTCAGAGTGACATTGCTTTGGCTAAGAATCTGGTCTATCATGTAAAGACCAAGCACATTGAGGTGAGGTATCACTTCCTTAGAGATTGCTTAGCCCCTGAGCACATTATTCTTGAGAAGTTTCATACTCGAGATAATGTTGCAGATGCTTTGACTAAAGCTCTACCATAGGATAGCTTTTGAAATTGTTGTCACTTGATGGGGGTTACTTGATTAATGATCTTACATAGTCACTTGTATACTATCTAACATGCCCATCAAGTGCGAGGTATTTCTTGTAGTGCTTAGACAGAGGAAAATAACACATAATTTTTTAATCCGAAGTTACTTTGTACTTTAAATATATTAAAATAGCCCAATGAGGTGCATTGAGTATATTTGTTCTTTAACATCTGACTACCAAAATGGATTCGTTCAAGGGTTGAATTTAAATAAACATACGCAATTAAGTGAATACTAATGTTCATTCTATGTTTTCTACTTTGTACCTTGCACTTGGGAATTTTGTATGGATCCCGTGTTGTGTTTATAGACCATATTTTGGTGGGTGCAGATTTTATTGCTTATAATGAATGCGCTATTGCTTTTTCCTATGAGAACTCCTCAATCATGCTGGAATCAGTAATGTATCTATCCAAGAGTTTTCGCCTCTCTTTTGTTACCAAAATCAAGTGTGATTTGCAGACCAAGACTTGAACACTTTATTTTGGTTTTAAGATGTGAGTTCAAATGACTCTATCTCCATACAAGTGCTTTCGTATATTTTTTAATTCAAATTTTATTGTTTTATACACATTTAAAGGTGAGTCTTTAGGCAAAATACTCTCCCCATGATTCTCATGGGGGTTGGATCCAACATGTTCTCCTTCCCATCCTTGAGTCTAGGCTAACCTTATAAGTTGTGTCATACTCTAAGAGTACCTAATGTAATCATAAATTTGAACCTTCTCCAAGCTAGTTTATAAAATTCCCACTCCCCTTAAAGAACATTTCCACCCTTGAAAATATGATTGAAGGAATAAATTTAGAATAGCATTGCCATGAGACCATGGTCCAAATTGAGGAGCACATTTTTCATCTCTCTGATTTGCCTCTTTAATCATAAGGAAATTGTAGCCCATATTGAATTTGAAAATAGGGAAATTTTTTTGTGGTCTAATCTCTACTCATACCATTCTAAATACCATCTAGCTTTGCACTTCACCAAAATATCTGATTTAGATGTTTCCACTATGATCCACATTTAACCAACATCCACTAACCTCTTTCCCAAGTAGAGTATTATTGCATCCAATCAGGGCTTTATGGTCTTGATAGAATGTAGGAAATAACTGCTCCCTCACTTTTGGGAAACCTAACTTTACTTAGCAAAGAAAATCCTGAATGAATTTTCAAACTTTCCAACTTGAACTTAAACTTGAAATTTTTCTATGAGTTTGAAAGTATGGTGTCCCATACCACCATGGACACTTTGATGTTAATGTAAAACTTGAGGTTTCAAACAAAGAAGCACACACTTACACCATTGTATTGTGACTTTTTCACTTTAACTTAATATCCCTTAAGTTTAAAACCTTGTACTACAAAGTGAACGCTATAACAATTTTGAACGTCTTGAGCCTATGTGCAATACAACACATCGCTCTACGCTTTAAAATTTTCCTCATGTGACACAACCTATTTTTTCATCCTTGGACCTACATAAATATTCTTTTGTGGTGGATGTATTAATATTTAAAGTGCATGTGCATTAAATCATGTTCATTGAACTTTGCGTGCTAAGATCCCATGTGAATAGAATGACAATCCGTCAATATCTTCCAAGGTTATTCTTTATAATCTCTACTTGATGGATAAAGAAATCATCCCACCAAGATACATCTTCATTGCTTTGCATGTGCAACCTATCCTTTGGTCTTCAAACTTAAGATCCTTTAAGTAACGAAACTAGGCTTGGATTAATTTCTTGTATCTCTTAGGGTATCTCTATACCCTTTTACCTCTTCATACCATATCTTGAAAAAATCTTTCCAACATTAAATCCTACTTGGAATTCTTTGCTTAAGAGATAAATCTTTTCTCATCTCATAGCCATTCATGAGCTTATTTCCAGTAACTTGGAAAAATCTTTAGTAGTTCTAATTGCAACTATTTGGATAGTACTAATCCAAGTTTGATCGATTCATATTGATCACGCAATAGTGATAAAGACTTAGTCTCTATTTTAAGATCTCCTTTCTCTATCTACTAAAATTATATTTTACCCTAGGGAATTTCTATCGATCTCGCCCTCCTCTCAAGTAGAAGCATTTGTTAATGCTTTTTAGATTGTTTATATATTTTGGTGGTGATGTGTATGAACACACTTAGGACTCTTGGGGTACTTTTTTCTCTCTTTGGAAGGTTTTTCCCACCAACTTGTATATAGGCCTATAATCCTAACCATCACTTATCTTTGTACTTTTAACTTGGTAATGCATTCAATTTTGTGTTGTTCCCCAAGTTTCTTCTTATTCCTTGTGCTATTTGTGTGCTTCTGTAGAACTCAAACTCTAACAATTGGTATCAAAGCATGTCATTGCTTCATTTAAGGCATACTCAATACACCTCCGATTAGAGTCTCAAAACTACATGAAAATGGTGAGCATACTTAGGTTCACTATGTTTGAAAAACAACTTTGGTACATGGCATCAAAATTTTGATTTGAGCTTGTTTTGGCCTCCAAACACACTATCATAGTGATTGTTTAGGAAATTTTGTCCTTTTGTACCAAACATATATATAGGTTTTGGTTCTTCAATACAAGCATCTCAAAGTCGGATAGAGCCTTAGTAGAGCTCAACAGGGAGTTTTTGTTCAAGTTGTTTAAATACATTTGATTTTTTAAAATCAAGGTATTTAGTCACTAGCCATGGCTGAAAGCAATGATGTATTTTGTATATTGATTGTTGAGGATAAGTTGGATGGTACTAATTACCCATTCTGGGCATACATGATGCATCATGTATTGGTAGGAAAAGGGTTGTGGAATATTGTGCAAGGTGTTGAAAACATCCTACTACACCTGCAAATATAGTGATTGAAGGTGATGAAAATGGTTTTGAATATAATGATCTTCAATTTCCTATTCATGTTATTGGTTCGTGCTACACCTATTGTAGAGCAAGTTCATTGGCATGGTAGAGATGCATAGGCACATGCATTGGTAGCTTCGTTTGTCAAATGCCCCAGTATCCCTCATATTCATTCCTATAAGATAGCAAAAGATGCTTGGGAATACTCTTACAACATTATACCAAGCAAGAAATGAGGCTTGTGTTGCTTACCTCCGAAAATACTTGGAGGGTGAGCATATGAATGAAGGATATTCAATTAACGATTTTTTGACAATGATAAAAATTTTGAAAGAGAAGTTGATTCATGCTCATGAAAGTTTTCCAGATAGCTCACTTGTGAATACTCTTCTTAACAGTCTTCTGGATTCATATAAGAGTTTTGTTTCTACTCTTTGGTTGATGATGAAAGACAATCCAAATGCCTTAACCTTTGAGGAATTAGTATCTGTTTTGTTGCATGAAGATTAGTCTAGACCGAATAGGTCAATCATGTGTGCTACAGATCAAGCTTTCTTGGCTAATCAGTGAAGTATTTCGATAGTGATGGACCACAGTGCACTCTCCGTCTTGAGAGCTCCATGATTATATCCTCAGAGTAGAAAACGAAGCTCCAAGTGCCACACACAATACTTTGCACAAAGGCTACATAATAGGCAAAAAAACACAGTACACAATGAACACAAACACAGACTTCTTAGGTGTTACAAATGCGGTCAAACTTATACTCTCTGGTTGACCAAACCACTATATGTTTTATTAAAGAACATATACAAAAGTGTCTGGTGGCCATTTGGCCTTCCACATGGACACTAACAATAACAATCTCCCACTAAAGGCCAATATGGCCAAAGTAACTATGGGAGAAAAATGAAGAATGATAAAGAATAAATGAGTGTAAGTAATGTTGCTTATGCGATGCTAAGTCTAGAGAGCATCGCGTAACCAATGCTCCCAAAAGGAAAAAAGTTGAAGTCACATAAGCGATGATACATGTCGCTAATATGATTCAACAAAGTACTATCACTAAAAGCATCACAAATTAGTGATGCTCCTAACAATGTTGGCAAATTGTATGTGATGCAAAAGGATCACATAAGTGACGTCTTGCAAATACAAAAACTGAAATTGATTTCTCTCAGCACATTTGTGCTAGGATCAAGAGTGAGAGAGACAGAGAGAGACAGAGCGATCAAGAAGCATTCATAGAGCACGAGCATGCACACGTATATACAGGTACATACACATGTACACACACTCATAGACACACACATACATATACACACACACACGTACACATACACACACATATACAATCACATTCATATTACATACACATGCATGCACACACGTACACATACACACACATAAAGTCACATGAACACATATATATGTGAAGAGATGGATAGGTATGTGCTTGAAGATGAAGAGGTGTTGCTAAATCCTTTATCTACACCAGCCAAATGAACTCCTGGAGTATGTGGTAGGCCCTTTTAGCTTGCCAATGGATGTATTAGACACCCTATGTACCTTGGAAGATCACTCTCAAAAAGATAGATCAAAACAGATAAGTTGGAGTTAGCTCAGAGGTGAAGAACTTGCTATTTTGGTTCATACGCCTGTCCAGTGTTTTGCATGATTCTCTGAGCAAAGCAGCAATTAACTTAATTCCTCTTGGGGAAGTCTAGATAACTTAAAGAGCTAACTTTAAAGAGTAATCTAATCAAAAATAATGAACCACACACTGAGAATGATGTTTAACAATTGATGACCATCTCGATTTTCATGGGCTGCTAGAGTTTGAGACCAGTAAGCAGAAAAATGAACATAACTCCAGATTTAAGATACCAATGATTATGCAAATTTGTATGCTTATACTAGACAGTATGCTGAATCCAAAAAGCTTTAAATCATTGAATTTGGGTAAGTACACACTGATAAACAGCTCTGACAAGATGAGTAAAAAAAGTCGGGTACCTGACAGAGAAGTGAAAATGATAGATAGGGTTGACTTCAGCTGAACATAACTGAAGATTTCAATACCCAAATGGAATGAAAATTGATGCAAATATAGTAGACTTTTATAGCTAACTTTACCAAGTTAATTCACTGAAAATGATGCACCAAGCTCAGAGAAACCATCTCTGCAATCTGACTAAGAAAACTGAGAGATATGGCAGTGAGTAGTACACTTCACAAGAACATGGAAATATGAACTCAAATGATCATGAAAATGGAAGTATATTGCTTGTCCAATACAATGGAATTACTGATACATATGTGTGCCTTGGAATCACACCTTGATATGGCATAAAGCTCAGCTCTTGGAGGACTTCACATAGGTCTCTCTAACCACGACTAAAGATGCCATCTATTTATAGTTGAGTTTCGGAGGCTAACTTCCCTCAATCACTCTCCAATCAATTAGTGATTGATTTGATTCTCTACCTACCACAAATCACGAATTCGTTGCTCCTCTTTCCCTTTTTGATCAAGTGGACTCAACCAGTTAAGATTCTTTCACTTTTACATTAAGCAAACTCTTCAAAAGTTACAAGAGATAGTTCACAAGTGAACTTTACAAAGTCTTCATTTTACAGCTTCTTCTATGACTTTGTGGGACTCAAGCCAATACTTAGGCTTGTCATAGACTTGCTCCAACAGCTCCCCCTCAAGCCAAGTATGCTTGAGGTCTTCAATCTTCCAAGATTACCTATAAACCAATCATAGCCTTGAATTTGCAAAGCTTTGTACCATCCAATGCTTTGGTTAGAATATCTGCACATTGTTGATGAGTGGACACATATGATATTTGAATCTCGTTGCTTAGAACCTTCTCTCTTACATAGTGATAATGAACTTCAAGTTTAGTCCTGGCATGAAAAATAGGATTAGCAGCCAAATGAATAGAACTCATAATGTCACCATAAATAGTTGGAGTTCCAAACTCCAATCCAAGATCTTTGAATAATGTCTTCATCCACATAGCTTCTTGTGTAGCTATGGCAAGACCTTTGTATTCAGCTTCAGTAGAAGAGAGAGCAACTGTGGGTTGCTTCTTGGATGAACATGAAATAAGCTTTGAACCTGCAAAGGTAAGATAACCTGAAGTGCTCCTTCTAAGGCTTCCTTGGAGCTAGCCCAATCTGCATCAGAAAATAGCTTCAAACCTAAATCAGATACATAAGGATAATAAAGTCCTTCATTTATGGTTCCTTTGAGATACTTGAGAATCCTTTTGGCAGCATCCATATGTGGTTTCCTTGGTGTGTGCATAAATTGACTTACCACACTCACACTGTAATATATATCTACTCTTGTCAATGTGGCATAGTTGAGACTACCCACTAGACTTTGATATGATGTGATGTCCTCTATGAGTTCACCTTCATGTGAGCTCAATTTGTGATTGACCTCCATTAGAGTACCTGCAATCTTACAATCTTGCATCTTGAATTTTGCCAACATGTCCTTAATGTACTTGTTGGAGATAGATGTCTACGGAAGCACCCGAACAGCACAAGGAAGAAGAAGAAGCTTGGAGCACAAACACACAATAGTGAGTGTATTACTAGAGAATGTACAAAGATAAGTAGCCCATTAGGGCAATAGGCGTATATACAAGCCGGGGAAAAATACCTCCTAAAGAGGGAAAAAAGTACCCCAGCGGTCCTAGTGTGTTCACACACATCACTACCTAAATATATCAACAAATCCCCCCTGGGAGTGATGCGGTGAACAAGGAGCTGGCACTCATCTATAAGGAAGTGCCAAGCTATGTGGAAATCACTTCACAAAAGGAAGTAAGCCCAAAGCTTTGCGGAAAGCTTCAAACTTCTCCCTAGGCAAAGCCTTCGTAAAAAGGTCTGCAATGTTCTCCTGCATGGGCACATATGCCAAGCTGATCTCCCCAGCAGAGAACCTCTCCCTAACATAGTGATAATGCACCTCAATGTGCTTAGTGCGAGCATGGAACACAGGGTTCCCTGCAATTGCCAATGCGCTCTGACTGTCAGTGAAGATGGTGGTGGCAGAAGACTGGCCAACACCCAAATCAGCCATAAGGCATCTGAGCCACACACACTCAACAGTCGCTGTGAAAGCTACCCTATACTCAGCCTCACAACTGGAAGTGGCCACAGTAGGCTGCTTCTTGCTCAACCAAGATATACATGAGCTACCAAGCATGAAGCAAAAACCACTGGTGGACACACAAGTGTCATAGCAACTAGCCCAATCTGAGTCAGAAAAAGCATGCAAATCTGGCGGTAGTGATCCCCCCTTGGGATAAAACAACCCAAGTAGCCGAGTACCACTCAAGTAGCGAAAGATGCGCTTAACCCCCTTCCAATGTGTGACTCCTGGGCAATGCATAAACCTGCTCATCTGTGAGACAATAAACTGAATATCTGGCCGAGTAATGCATAAGTAAATCAAGCATCCAACAGCCTGCTGATAGAGAACAGCATCAAATGCATCTCCAACATCATGAAGACTCAATCGTAAACCTGTCTCCATAGGAGTGGCAATAGGCTTACGGTCTTCAAGGCCAAAACGCTGCAATAATGTGTCAATATATTTCGTTTGACACAAAGCCATTCCACCATCAACTTGCATAAACTGAATGCCCAAATAGTGATGCAAATGCCCCAAATCAGACATCTCAAATGAGGCATGCAAATCAGCCTTAAAATCAGCAATATGTGTCTCAATAGGACCAGTGAGCAACATGTCATCAACATAGACAACAATGATCAGAAGCACATCATTAGCACGCTTAACATATAAGGTGCTTTCAGTTGGACTGTTCTCAAAACCATGTGCAATCAGATAGGCATGTATATTCTCATACGAAGCACGTGGTGCTTGCTTTAAACCATATAATGCCTTTTTTAACCTGCACACCTAGTTTTCATGCCCTTTCTGCACAAAGCCACGGGGCTGAAAAACATACACTTCTTCATGCAAGTCACCATTTAGAAATGTTGTTTTAATGTCCAACTGATGTACATTCCAACCATGATGGGCTGCAAGTGCACAAATGCTCCGAACAATAGTCATACGACATGTAGGTGCAAAGGTCTCATCAAAATCAATGCCTCTTTCCTGCGCATAACCCTTTGCAACAAGCCTAGCCTTATACCTGTCAACTATACCATCAGGTTGAAGCTTCAGCTTGTATACCCACTTAGTGCCAATGGCCTTCTTGCCAGGAGGCAAGCCACATAAAGACCATGTACCATTCTTCATTATAGCATCATATTCAGATTGCATAGCAGCCATCCAATTTTCTGAATTCTGTGCTTCATCAAAAGAAACAGGCTCATTCTCATCACAGAGGCTAGACGCAGCCATAGCATAGCAATCTGATGCAAAGGAGGCACTATGAGAGCCTGAACGAGTACGATGTGACAAAGGTGCATCTAATTTGCTGTCACGCAAAGTCTGCACCAACCATTTTGGCATAGTTTTTGCCTGATCAATATCAGCTCTCTCATCAACAAGTGCATCATGTAAATCTGCATGAGAAATGGAATGATCAACATCATCATATGAAGCCTGCAAAGGCTGAGAAGTTGCCTCATTAGGACCAGCACTAGACTGTCCACCTGTAAAAAGAGGCATCAAAGTATCATACATGTCTTTAGAGCTAACAGATGTCTCCTTAGTACATGAAAGCAATGGCTGAATAACATCTTCCACAAAGACAACATCACGGCTAACCAGAATGCGTTTAGTCTCTGGATGATATAGACGATAGCCTTTACTTTCAGAACTGTACCCAACAAAAATACATTTTACTGCCTTATCATCTAATTTTCTGCGATGTTGTTCAGGCACTAGTGCATATGCCAAACAACCAAAAACCCGCAGATGAGCAACAGATGGCTTGCGATCATGCCAAGCCTCATATGGAGTGATAGACTCTAGCGCTTTAGTGGGACACTTGTTAAGTACATATGCTGCACACATGACAGCCTCAAGCCAGAAACTATGTGGTAAAGCCTAACTCTTGACCATACACCTCGCCATCTCCATGAGTGACCTGTTCTTCCGTTCAGCAACTCCATTCTGTTGAGGTGTATACGGCACTGTACACTGGTGTTTTATCCCACGTTCAAACAGAAATGCATTAAAATCAGAAGACATATATTCCCCCCCTCAATCAGATTGGAGGGTGCCCATTTTACATGCTGACAGATTTTCAGCCAAAACCAAAAACTGTTTGAAGCACAAAAACACTTCGCACTTTGCCTTCAATGATATACCCATGCATGCCTCGAAAAATCATCAATGAAAGTCACGAAGTAAAGGTAATTTCCAAAAGAGGGTGTCTGCATAGGACCACAGACAGCACTGTGTACAAGCTGCAATTTCTGCGTAGCCCGAACTGAACCATCTTTTGGAAAGGATGAACGCTTCATTTTGCCCAAAATACAGCCTTCACAAACATGTTTTCCAGGTGCCTCAAGTTTGGGCAAAGAGGACACCATTTCAGATTTCTGCAGGCGTAGCAAATTAGCAAAATTCAAATGACCAAAGCGTGCATGCCAAAGCTTTGCATCTGACATAGCCTGAGAATCATGAACTACACATGCCGAATCATTCACAGATCTTTCATAGTCTATGAGCTTATACAGCCCACGACATAAAATGCTAGAAGCAATAATAACATCGCCATTTGACAGATCATGAACTGTACATCTGTCATCAACAAATTTCACAACCAAGCCAATCTTGGCTAATGCAGAAGCTGATAACAGATTCTTCTTGATCCCTGGCACAAATAAAGCATCTGACAAGGTGAAAGAACTACCATCAGCAGTAGTCAGAATGATCTTACCAACTCCCATAACAGGATAAGAGGAGTTGTTGGCGCATGTGACAGTATTCCCTATAGGGGCAGGCTCTAGTGAAGAGAAGAAACTGTGCTGTGAGGTAATATGTTTGGTCGCCCCATTGTCAAAGTACCAAACATCTGAGTCCACTGCAGACATGCACTGCTCATGAGAAGATGGGTCAAAACTGCAAACAGTACTAAACGCCCATTCTTCTTCCTGCATAAGATTTGCAGACTCTGTTTTTGGTGTAGAAGCCTCTACAACAACCATTCCAGCCTCTTTCTTCTTTGCCTCTTTTGCAGCCAGTTTTGGAGAGTTCTTTATGATATGATCATTCCCTTTACAGTACTTGCAAAACAATTTCTGCTTTTTTGATTTCTTCTCATCTTTATCTTAGTTCTTCGAGTGTGCAGCATTTGCAGATTTCTGCTTACTAGTAGAAGAGCTCCATTTTCCTTTGCCCTTCTGACTAGCCAGAAAAGCTTGATCTGCAACATGCATAATGGACCTGTTCTGCCTGGACTGATCTTCCTGCAATAGAACAGAGACTAACTCCTCAAATGATAAGGCATTCGGATTGCCTTTCATCATCAACCGAAGAGTAGAAGCAAAACTCTGATATGAGTCAGGAAGACCATTCAGAACGGTCTACACAAGTGAGCTATCTGGTATAACCTCATCAACAGAAATTAACTGTTCCTTCAAATCTTTGATCTTTTTTAGGAAACTATCCATAGAATCACCTTCATTCATGTGCTCACTCCCCAATTGTTTTTGAAGGTAAGCAACACGAGCCTCATTCCTAGCTTGGTACAATGTGGTTAGTGTATCCCAAGCATCCCTAGCTGTTCTGCAAGAGCGAATATGAGGAATAATGGCACGTTTGACAGACAAAGCTATCAATGCATGTGCCTGGGCATCTCTGCCATCCCAACAAATTTCCTCTGCAGTAGGTGCAACAGAAACAGCAGCACGAACAAGAATTTGCAGAATATCATCTTCGACACCATCTTCATCAGCTCCCGCACCTGTATTTGCAGTACCTGTAGTTGCAGGTGTAATAGGACGTCTTTCAACACCCTGCACAATGTTCCACAGTCCTTTTGCAACCAATACATGTTGCATCATATAAGCCCATAATGGGTAGTTGGTACCATCCAACTTATCCTCAACAGCCAACATACGGAATACATCACTGCTTTCAGCCATGGCCGGTGACTAAAATAGCTTGATGCAGAAAATTGATTGTATCTCAAAAAGTTGAACAGAACTGCCCAGATGAGTTCTGTTAGACCTATAACAGACTTCAAGACGCTTAAACTGGCAAACAAAAACTGGTATATACCTTTGGCACAAAAAGACGAAATAGCCTGCACAAGCACTGCGATAGTGCGTTCGGAGGCCGAAACGAGCTCAGATCGCGATTTCGGCACCACACAGCGAAGTTGTTTTGATCTCGGAAACACGCTGAGTATGCTCACCAAAATTTGTGTGATTCTGAGACTGCAAACGGAGGAGTGTCGACGGCACCCTAGATGAAGCGACGACCTGCTCTGATACCAATTGTTGGAGATAGATGTCTGCGGAAGCACGCAAACAGCACAAGGAAGAAGAAGAAGCTTGGAGCATAAACACACAATAGTGAGTGTATTACTAGAGAATGTACAAAGATAAGTAGCCCATTAGGGCAATAGGCGTATATACAAGCTGGGGGAAAAAAACCTCCTAAAGAGGGAAAAAAGTGCCCCGGCGGTCCTAGTGTGTTCACACACATCACTACCTAAATATATCAACAGTACTTTCTTTGAGTGAGAAACAAACCATGATCTTTGTAGACAACTTCCAAACCTAGGAAGTAGGTAAGTGAACCCAAATCACTTATCTTGAACTCTTCTCTCATCTGATCTTTGATCTTCTTCATACCATTTGCATCATTTCCTGTCAATATAATATCATCTACATATACACATAAGTAGATGACCTCAGAGTTACTCTTTTTAATAAAAAGTGAAGGATCTGCCTTGCTTGGTTGAAAGCCTTTGTCCTGCAAGAATGAAACAAGCCTGAAATTCCAAGCTCTTGGAGCTTGCTTGAGACCATACAATGCTTTGTTAAGTTTACACACATAATCAGGATAAACTGGACTCTCAAAACCAGGTGGTTGTGCCATATATACCTCTTCTGTTATCCAACCATTCAAGAATGCATTCTTTACATCTAGTTGAAGTATCTTCCAATTCTTGGAAGAAGCAATACTAATCAAAACCCTAATAGTAGGCATCTTTGCCACAGGAGAGAAGATCTCCTCATAATCAATTCCCTGAGTTTGTGCAAAGCCTTTTGATACAAGCCTTGCCTTATACCTGTTAATGGAACCATCATAATTCTTCTTGCGTTTATAGACCCATCTTGAGCCTATTACCTTCATGGATGAAGTCTTGGGCACCAAATCCCAAGTGTTGTTTTCCTCAAGTGCTTCAATCTCTTCCTTCATTGCATGCTTCCATTCTGTTTTTGCTTTGGCCTCTTCAAATGATGATGGCTCCTCTTGGTTTATGTCCTGTGCTATGTAGATAGAATGTTTAGTTACTAATGAGGTGTCAAACCCATACCTTTTTGGTTTTTTCTTTTCCCTCATAGATCTTCTTAGGCCATGATGTGATGATTCTGCCTCATGTCCAAGTTCCTGCAATTTTGCTTTACCTTTAGACTTCCATGTTTTGACCTTTTCCATCTGAGATTCTTCATCATCCTCTGAGGTGTTTTGTTCTTCAATCTTTGGTTGTTCTCTACCAAGCTTTGGAAAATCTTCTTCAAGATCATATGGTAAATTGACCTTCCTGCATGAATCTTCATACCATGAATTGTTTTCATCAAAAACTACATCTCTGCTTACCAAGAATCCTTTGTTGGTAGGGTTGTATAACCTGTAGCCCTTTTGATTGTTGTCATATCCAATAAATACACACCTTTCTGCCTTTGGATCCATCTTTCCTCTAACCTTTGAAGGAACATGAGCAAAAGCAATACATCCAAAAATTTTACAATGATCTAAGCTTGGTCTTCTTCCATTCCAAGCCTCATATGGAGTCATCCCATCAAGGGATTTTGAAGGCAACCTATTAATCAAGTAAGTGGCTGTAGATACAGCCTCAGCCCATAGATAATTAGGTAAATGCTTTTCATTTAACATGGACCTTGCAGCTTCAACAATTGTCCTATTCCTCCTTTCTGCCACTCCATTTTGCTCAGGAGTGTACCTTGTAGTTACCTCTCTTTTGATTCCTCTTTCTTGAAGAAAAGAATCAAACTCATGGGAGAAGTATTTTCCCCCTCCATCTGACCTTAGCCTTTTTAGTGATTTACCTGTTTGATTCTCCACAAGAGCCAAATATCTTTTGAAACAGGAAAAAACTTCATCTTTGTGTTTCATAAAGAATAGGATAGTCCATCTACTGTAATCATCAATAAAGGAGACATAATACCTTGATCCAGATATTGAAGCTTCCTTTCTAGGTCCCCATACATCTGTATGAACCAACTCCAAGAGATCTCCATGCATATAACCTTTCTTCATGAATGGTAACCTGTGAGACTTTCCAAATTGACATGCACTACACTTATAAATCATATATTGTTTTGACAAATTAGGGAGTCCAAGTACACTTTGATCCCTGCAAATTTGCTTTAATGACCTTTCACCAATATGTGCTAACCTTTTGTGCCATACTTCGAATTCTGTGAGTGTCTGACTACCATAATTAAAGAGAGCAATGTTTATAGTGTCTTGTAATTCAAATGTGAACAATCTACCTGTCTTTTCACCTTTTGCAATTCTTCTGAATCCTTGACTTGGATCTTCAACAAATGCTCCTGCTTTTGTGAACCTGACTTGCAACCCTTTCTCTACTATCTGCAGAACACTTATCAAATTCTTTGTAATGGTAGGGACATAGAGTACCTTACTAAGTAGGTTGATGTTTCCATCAGGTGCTTTGACATTGCCTATTTTCTCCACAGGATGTCTTGTGTCATCTCCTGTTTGTACCTCATGCTTATTCCTTGGATCTTCTAAATCTGATAGGAGTGCCACATTTCCTGCCACATGATTTGAACAACCTGAATCTATGTAGAAAACATGCTCATCAGATTTACCTTGTGGCATAGCCATGTTCATGATCAATAATGAATCCTCTTTGTTTGAGTCTTCTATGTAGTTATTGTAGTCTCTCCTTCCTTTGTAGCCTCCTTTATAGTTTGAATGATTGTAGTTGTTGTAGTTGCCATGATAATTGTTGAACCTTCCTCTTGAGTAGCCATAACTTCCTCTATTGTATCCTCTGCCTCTTTGATTCCTGGAATTCCTAAAGCTTTTTTCAGTTGTATGAGTAGTTAATCCACAAATAGAACATGAGTTGGAGTCTTGGGATCTCCCCCTGCCTTGTCTACCTCCTCTTCCTCTACCTCTGCCATGTCTTCCTCTACCTGCATAGTTAGCTTGATATGTACCTGCTTCATCATCCACTTTCTTTGCCTTTCCTTTGTTATCTTTGGACTTGCTTTTATCAGTGTATAAAGCTGAAGATTGATTACCTTTAGAGCTTTCTCCATTTTTGATAAGCTTTGCCTCTTGAGTAAGTAGTTGTCCAATGAGTGTATTGAAATCAGGTACATGCATGTCCATGTACAAATCCATAGCTGTGGTGAATGCTTCCCACTTGTCATCTTCCTTCAAGCCATTGATGACTTGCCTTACAATTTTGCTCTTCATCGATTACCTCTCCAATGCTTCCCAACTGATCTGCTATGTCCTTGAGCTTTGTGACAAAATCAGTCACATTTTGTTTGGGGGCCTTCTTGAGAGTTGTGAAATCCAGCCATGGTTGATGCTTCCTAGCTTTGGTACTTGAAGAGAAGAAGGCTTCAAGTGCATCCCACACTTCCTGAGATGTCTTAGAACTTCTAATGTGAGGCAACAAAAAATCTGAGATAGAGTTGAGGAGATAAGACCTTGCAAGTGCATCCTTGGAGCACCATGTGCTCAATCTCTCTTGCTCTTCTTGTGTTGGTTGACTTTTGTTCTTGAAACTTGGCATAACTTCATCTCCAGCCACATAACCATATAAACTTCTACCTTGGAGATAAGCTTCCATTCTTAATGACCAAGCTGAGTAGTTATCTCTATCCAATTTTTCATTTGATGAAGGAAATCCATCTGCCATCCTTGCTCTGATACCACTGTGAAGAGATGGATAGGTATGTGCTTGAAGATGAAGAGGTGTTGCAAAATCCTTGACCTAAACCAGCCAAATGATCTCCAGGAGTATGTGGTGGGCCCTTTTAGCTTGCCAATGTATGTATTAGACACCCTATGTACCTTGGAAGATCACTCTCAAAAAGATAGATCAAAACAGATAAGTTGGAGCTAGCTCAGAGGTGAATAACTTGCTATTTTGGTTCATACACCTGTCGAGTGTTTTGCATAATTCTCTGAGCACAATAGCAGTTAACTTAATTCCTCTTGGGGAAGACTAGCCAACTTAAAGAGCTAACTTTCAGTAATCTCATAAAAAATAATGAACCACACACTGAGAATGATGTTTAACAACTGATGACATCATCCCGATTTTCACGGGCTGCTAGAGTTTGAGACCAGTAAGCACAAAAATGAACATAACTACCAATTTAAGAATCCAATGATTATGAAAATTTGTATGCTCATACTAGACAGTATTTGGAATCCAAAAAGCTTTAAATCATTGAATTTGGGTAAGTACACACTGAGAAACAGCTCTGACAAGATGGGTAAAAAAGTCGGGTATGTGACAGAGAAGTGAAAATGACAGATAGGGTTGACTTCAACTGAACATAACTGAATATTGCAATACCCAAATAGAATGAAAATTGATGAGCATATAGTAGACTTATAGAGCTAACTTTACCAAGTTAAATCACTGAAAATGATGTACCAAGCTCAGAGAAACCATCTCTGGAATATGACTGAGAAAACTGAGAGATATGGCAGTGAGTAGTACACTTCACAAGAACATGGAAATATGAACTCAAATGATCATGAAAATGAAAGTATATTGCTTGTACAATACAATGGACTTACTGATACATATGTGTGCCTTGGAATCACACCTTGATATGGCATAAAGCTCAGCTCTTGGAGGTCTTCACATAGGTCTCTCTAACCACGACTAAAGCTGCCATCTATTTATAGTTGAGTTTGGGAGGCTAACTTCCCTCAATCACTCTCCAATCAATTAGTGATTGATTTGATTCTCTACCTACCACAAATCACGAATTCGTGGCTCCTCTTTCCCTTTTTGATCAAGTGGACTCAACCACTTAAGATTCTTTCACTTTTACATTAAGTAAACTCTTCAAAAGTTACAAGAGATAGTTCACAAGTGAACTTTACATAGTCTTCATTTTAAAGCTTCTTCTATGACTTTGTGGGACTCAAGCCAATACTTAGGCTTGTCATAGACTTGCTCCAACAATATATATACACATGCATACACACACATACACGCACACACATAGATACATACACACACATAGACACACACACATACACTCACATGCATACATACATACACACACATGCATACATACATACACACACATGCATACATACATACACACACATGCATACACACACTCGCATGCATACATACGCACACATGCATACACATGCATATGCATATATACATACACACACATGCACATATACACATACGCATACACATACACACACATACAACCACATACATATATTTATATACACATGCATACACACACATAAAGTCACATAAACACATATATATACATATGCATACATACACATACACACATACACATACTCACATACACATAAACACATACAAATACATACACATATACATACACACACAAAGAAACACATACATACACTCACATGCATACATACACACACATGCACACTACAACATTTGAGTCTCATACTGATGCTAGCCATATCGATGGTCATACCCTAGCATCGGTATGACCATTGGAAATGTTTGGAAAAATCACGCTAGCCACACCGACGATCAGTTTGACATCGTTATAACCATTGGAAAATTATCTCCAATATACACGTCAAAAAAAGTTCCTGGTAGTATGAGCGTCAGTATGCACATTGGTATATACAACGGTATAAGCATTGGTATTTTTGTGGGCACTATCAATGCTTATACCAATGCATATATCAACACATATACTCATGTGCATACCGACGGTGCACTTTAATAACATGGGAGCTGAAAGTCGTTCACTCCACTATTTTGAATTGCGGTCAGTTTTTTATCAAATTTGTGCATCTGCATTGTGTAAGATCTCACACATCCACTTGCATTGTGCTCTTCATGTGCTTTTTGTCTCTCCCCTCACACATCCACCCTCTTCTCTTTCCACACACACACACACATAGATCTCTCTCTCTCTCTGTCCACATGCACATACAGATCTCTCTCTCTACAAACACACACATCTCTCTCTTGCACCTTGGTAAGTGATGTGTGCATTCCTTCACCCACTCTCATTATCTATTCATTTTTGTTTCCTAATTTCTCTTTGATTTTGTTTTGCAGGAGCTTTTTGGCATCAGTTTTTTGTTTGACGAGTGATGATGTTGATTGTGCTTTGACTACTGATCCGAAGGAAATTACATCAATGTATAGGCATGTATGGTTTTGTTCTTTATTATAGAGAGAGAGAGAGAGAGAAATAGAGAGAAATAGAGAGAAAGAGAGAGAGAGAGAGAGATCAAAGAGAAAGAGAAATGAAATTCAGGTTTGTTAATGTTTAATGTTGGTTTTAGAGCATACACAGACATATACACATATGCACACACACTCACATGCATACATACACACACATGCATACATCTATCTAGACTTCATGATTTCCTTTAGGTTCTTCAAGATCAAATAGCAATGCTATATTTCTAGCCACATGATTGGAACAACCAGAATCAATATAGAATAGATGCTTATCATCTTAACCTTGCTTGGATGTCACGTTCATAACCAATAGAGAATCCTCTTGGTCTTTTGTATAGTTTTTATAATCTCTTCTACATCTAAAACCTCCTTGATATTGTTGTTGTAGCCTTGGTTGTAGTTGTAATGGTAATTGCTTCCTTCATTGTTGAACCTGCCTCTGGATTGTCCATAGCCTCCTCTGTGGAAGCCTCTTCCTCTTGGATTCTTTGTGTTCTTGAGACACTCATCTGTGGTATGATTGGTCAAACCACAGATATTGCAAGGTTAAGAGTTGTATGATCTCCCCCTGCCTTGCTTTCCTCCTCTGCCCCTTCCTTTAGTACCTCTTCCTCTACTTGTGAAGTTCACTTGAGAGGTACTTGCCTCTTCTTCATTCTTTTTACCTTTGCCTTTATCTTTACTCTTATTTCTGTCTATGTAAAGGGCAGATGATTGATAACCTCTAGAATTGGCTCCATTCTTGTTGAGTTTTTTCTCATTTTTGAAAAGTTTTCCCATCAATGTGTTGAGATCTGGTATCTGCATGTCCATATATAGGTCCATTGTTGTGGTGAAGGACTCCCACTTATCATCAACCTTGATGCCATTTATGATCTACCTTACTATCTACTCCTCTTCTATTTCTTCTCCAATGCTCCCAAGTTGGTCAACAACATCCTTCATATTGGTCATATAGTCAGCCATAGTTTGCTTTGGTTGCTTCTTCAAGGTTGTGAACTCCATCCAAAGTTGGTTTTTCCTAGCCCTTGTATTTGATGAGCAGTATGAAGAAAGTACTTCCCAAGTCTCTTGGGAGGTCTTGAAATTCCTAATGTGAGGTAATAAGAGATCATATATTGAGTTAAGTATATAGATCTGGCTAGAGCATCCTTTGCACACCATGTATTTATCCTTTCTTGCTCTTCTCTTGTAGATTGATGTTTACTGTTACACATACTATTGTGAAATAAGAATCAATGTTGGGTCAAACAATTACAATAGATTTTAATTCTCAATCATACACACACATACAATTACACATACTATAGTGAAATAAGAATCAATGTTGAGTTAGACAATTACAATAGATTTTAATTCTCAATCATACACCCACTTAAGATTACGCATACTATTGTAAAATACAAATCATTGTTGAGTCAAACAATCACAATAGATTTTAATTCTCAATCATACACACACATACATTTACACATACTATTGTGAAGTAAAAATCAATATTGAGTTAGACAATCATAATAGATTTTATATTCTCAATCATATGCACATACACTTACACATACTATTATGAATTAAGAATCAATGTTAAGTCAGACAATCACAATAGATTTTCATTCACAATTATACACTCATATGCACATACACATACCATCGGGTGAATTTTTTTTGGATCCATTTACAATTCAAGGATCTGAGAAGGTGTTAATAAGCCTATAAGACAAAGACCCAACAAGTTCTAGTTCACTTATTAACACCTTCTCAACCCTTGAACTATCAAAATGAATATAAAACCTTTGTTGGAGTTAGACGTCTGCAGAAGCACGCGAACATCACAAGGAAGAAGAAGAAGCTTGGAGCACAACACACAATACTGAATGTATTACTTGACAATGTACAAAGATAAGTAGCGCATTAGGGCAATAGGCATATATACAAGCCGGAAAAAAAAACCTCCTAAAGAGGGAAAAAAGTGCCCCGGCAGTCCTAGTGTGTTCACACACATCACTACCTAAATATATCAACAAATCCCCCCTGGGAGTGATGCAGTGAACAAGGAGTTGGCACTCATGTATAAGGAAGTGCCAAGCTATGTGGAAATCACTCCACAAAAGGAAGTAAGCCCAAAGATTTGCAGAAAGCTTCAAGCTTCTCCCTAGGCAGAGCCTTCGTGAAAAGGTCTACAATGTTCTCCTGCGTGGGCACATATGCCAAGTTGATCTCCCCACTAGAGAACCTCTCCCTGACATAGTGATAAGGCACCTCAATGTGCTTAGTGCGAGCATGGAACACAGGGTTCCTCGCAACTGCCAATGCGCTCTGACTGTCAGTGAAGATGGTGGTGGCAAAAGACTGACCAACACCCAAATCAGCCATAAGGTGTCTGATCCACACACACTCAATAGTCGCTGTGAAAGCTACCCTATACTCAGCCTACAACTAGAAGTGGCCATAGTAGGCTACTTCTTGCTCAACCAAGATATACATGAGCTACCAACCATGAAGCAAAAGCCACTAGTGGACACATGCGTTTCATAGAAACCAGCTCAATCAGAGTCAGAAAAAGCATGTAAATCTGGCAGTAGTGATCCCCCCTTGGGATAAAACAACCCAAGTAGTTGAGTACTACTCAAGTAGCGAAAGATGCACTTAACCGACTGTCAATGCTTGACTCCCGGAACCTACTCATCTGTGAAATAGCAAATTGAATATCTGGCCAAGTAATGCATAAGTAAATCAGGCATCCAACAACCTGCTGATAGAGGACATCATCAGATGCATCTCTAGCATAATGAAGACTCAATCATAAACCTGTCTCCATAGGAGTGGCAATAGGCTTATAGTCTTCAAGTCCAAAATGCTACAATAATGTGTCAATATATTTTTTTTGACACAAAGCCATTCCACCATCAACTTGCATAGACTAAATGCCCAAATAGTGATGCAAATGCCTCAAATCAGACATATCAAATGAGAAATGCAAATCAGCCTTAAAATCAGCAATATGCTTCTCAATAGGACCAGAGAGCAGCATGTCATCAACATAGACAACAATGATCAGAAGCACATCATTAGCATGCTTAACATATAAGGTGGTTTCAGTTGGACTGTTCTCAAAACCATGTGCAATCAGATAGGCATGTATCTTCTCATACCAAGCACGTGGTGCTTGCTTTAAGCCATATAATGCCTTCTTTAACCTGCATACTTGGTTTTGATGCCCTTTTTGCACAAAGCCACGGGGCTAAAAAACATACACTTCTTCATGCAAGTCACCATCCAGAAATGCAGTTTTAATGCTCAACTCATGTACATTCCAACCATGATGGGCTGCAAGTGCACATATGCTTCGAACAGTAGTCATACGACATGTAGGTGCAAAGGTCTCATCAAAATCAATGCCTCTTTCCTTTGCATAACTCTTTGCAAAAAGCCTAGCCTTATACCTGTCAACTATTCCATCAGGCTTAGGCTTCACCTTGTAAACCCACTTAGTGCGAATGGCCTTCTTGCCAAGAGGCAAGTCACATAAAGACCAAGTACCATTCTTCATTATAGAATCATATTCAAATTTCATAGTAGCCATCCAATTTTCTGAATTTTGTGCTTCGTCAAATGAAACAGGCTCATTCTCATCACAGAGACTAGATGCGACCATAGCATAGCAATCTGATGCAAAAGAGGTGTTGAAGATTCACTCACTAATTATGCATAATGACATGAAGATAAAGGAAAGCAGAAACAAAGTGTTCAGAAAACCAAAGCCTTAGTGAAGGGACAAATTGACGACTGTAATATACAGTAGAAACTTCCAGAATTAGAGTATGTTGAAACCGGATCAAAATGTATATAAGAGAGAGAGCATAGAACCGAAATGTAGTGTGTGTAGAAGAGTAGAAAAGAAGTGCGCATATGAGATAGAAAATAGAAGTAAGAATAGAAGACGCCAGAGATCACGTATGTAGAGATGAATGATTAAACCTGAACAGTCGGGTATTCATCTGAGAGAGATGGTAAGAAGAAACTACTCAATATAGGAGAGTTCTCATGACTATGACCAAAGTGAGGCCAAGTCATTTTTGTACACATCTTCTCTAATAGAAAACACATGTTCATGTGGAAGTTTGAGCGCATTCTTCGTATGTGAAGAAATCTGAGAATTTTCATGTTACGGTGAAAAGTTAGTTAACAGTTACAGTTTTTCTCAGTAAGGTTTTTTCGGTACTTCTATGAGCTAGATCTCCAAGTACAGTGTAAAGTTTTGTATGAGATATAGCTTATCTTGTAGCTATAAGTCTCTAGTATAAACTAATCAAAGATTTTGATGAAATGGATATGTACACACAGTACAAAGTCTGACCAAAAAGAGACATCCAGAACTGGTGAAGTTTTTTCTTAAACTTCAGATAGAGTTCATTCAGTGAAGGAAGTTCACGCATTACTTCCTTACTTTATGTATACACATTTGGAGTAACTACAAGTAAAATTGTAGTTGATTCCGGTAGCATTCCCGTACAATTACGGTAACATTCCAGTGACAGTCTGGTGAAGTTCCGGTGGAATTTTGATGAGTTTAAAACACAGTTTTTGACAAAGTTAAGTGACACAAAGATTGTTTAATTGTAAACAAACACAGTAGTGTAAAGACTGGAGAAAATCAGTTCAGAATTGAAGCTTGAAGAAAACGAGAAGGTTTCTGTAAAATGAATTTTCGGTGTTCACTAGATACAGTTATAAGTTCTCAGTTTCAGAAAGTTTGCTAAGCTTCTGATGATTATAGAGATGTTCTAACATCACTTTAGCTTAGTTTCTGTGGTGTAAGCGAATGCCGCAATTAGCGTTGCACCAACAGTGGTATCAGAGCAGGCTAACCACAAGTGGTACCAGAGCAGAAAAGGTTCTGAAGAGCAGGAGAGGTTTCTCAGAAGAAGAAACGAAAAGAGAATTTGAAGAATTCTCATAAAGAAAGTTGAAAGCTGAGGTGATCAACAGCAAACGGTGTCAAGAAACGTTTTGAATTCATTCTCAAGGTAAAGGTCTACAAAAGGTAAAATCCTTTTAACATTACGCTCACCGGAAGTAACAGAAACAAGAAGATCATGGCATATCATGTCTCAATTGATAAATTGGACAGAGATAATTATCCCGCATGGGTAATGCGCATGGAGGCTTTACTTATGAGTAAAATCTTAATGAAATATGTGACCGGAGAAGAAAAGAAGCCGACTTTTGAAGATGACAGTCAACCGAAGAAAGAAGAACTAGAAGCCTTGAAGCTGTGGCAGAAGAAAGATGCAACGGCAAGAGCTTACATTTATAATACCGTTATAGATCATCTACGACCGCACATTAGAGGTCTGGAGAAAGCGGAGGACATATGGAGTGCGTTGGAAGATCACTTCCAAAATACGACGAAAGCTAGAAAGGCTAGCTTATGGTCGGAGTTCACAACGTTCAAGAAAAAGCAAAGGCAATACATTGATACTTCTTATTTGACTCAGAAAAATTATGCTTACTTAGTAAAGGGAGATGAAGAACCTCAGAGTTACGGTGAAGCAAAAGGTAAGAAAAATTGGGAAGAAGCGATGAAAGAAGAGTTTAATGCTCTAGAGGAGAACAAGACTTGGGAACTTTTTCCAAAACCGAATGGTAAGAAAGTGATTGGAAACAAATGGGTTTACAAAGTCAAGAAGCTTGTAGATGGAAGGATAGCCAAATACAAAGCTAGACTGGTTGTCAAAGGCTATCCTCAGACATATGGCATAGATTATGATGAGATGTTTAGTCCGGTGGCAAAGATGTCAACCATAAGGACATTGATTGCTATAGCAACATCAAAAGGATGGAAGCTAAGTCAACTAGATATAAAGAATGCATTTATGAATGGATATATATCAGATGAGGTTTACATGGAACAACCTGAAGGGTTCGTAAGTTCTAGTTACCCAAACCATGTTTGCAGATTAAGAAGAGCTCTCTATGGATTGAAGCAAGCTCCAAGAGCTTGGAATTACAGACTTGTGAAGTATCTCAATGACCTTGGATACCAAAGTTCAAAGGCAGATGCAAGTCTACTCATCAAGAAAACGGATGAAGGTATGATCTACATTTGTATTTATGTAGATGGCATAATAATCACAGGAACATCAGATGAAGGAATCAAAGAGGTAAAGAGACTGCTTGAAAAAGAGTTCAAGATCAGTGATCTAGGAAAATTATCATATTTTCTTGGAATGGAAGTTACATAAACAGATCATGGTATATATGTTTTGCAAGAAAGGTATCTCCTAGACTTACTGAAGAAGTTTAACATGGAGAATTGCAGAGAAGCTTCAACACCGCTTGAAGTAAATCATAAACTCAGCAAATATGGTGGTGCAGAGTTTAAAGATATGAGGAAGTATCAGTCGTTAGTGGGAAGCTTCATGCATTGTCGGAAAGATCAACATTGGGTTGCAGGACAAAGAGTTCTTAGATATATCAAAAGAACTATAAAGGAAGGATTATATTATCCTTATATGTCAGATATAAAAGCTGAGAGCATACAGTGACTCAGATTGGGCAGGAAGTCAAGATGACAGAAGGTCAACACATGGGTATATGATATACCTAGGAGATAAGCTTGTAAGTTGGTATTCAAAGAAGCAACACACAGTAGCTTTATCGTCAACAAAAGCAGAATATAAAGGACTTGTGGAAGCAGCTAAAGAAGTGATATGGATGCAGACCTCGTTCAAAAGTATGGGTATTGATCAAGGTATACCTATCATACATGGAGATAATATGAGCTCATTGTATCTTGCAGCAAATCCAGTATTTCATGCAAGAACAAAGCACATAAAGATTCAGTATCATTTCCTGAGGGAAAAGGTAGTGGAGAAGGAGATAGAAATAGAATACACTCCAACAAAAGATCAGATTGCAGATATTTTGACAAAGAGCTTAGATGGAGTAAAGACAAGTAGATTCAAAGAAATGGCAAGTATAAAAGAAAAGAAGGATATATGAAGACTGGAAGATGCAAATTAGTGATTGAGGGGGAGCTGTTGAAGATTCACTCACTAATTATGCATAATGACATGAAGATAAAGGAAAGTAGAAACAAAGTGTTCAGAAAACCAAAGCCTTAGTGAAGGGACAAATTCACGACTGTAATATACAGTAGAAACTTCCAGAATTAGAGTCTGTTGAAACCGGATCAAAATGTATATAAGAGAGAGAGCATAGAACTGAAATGTACTGTGTGTAGAAGAGTAGAAAAGAAGTGCCCATATGAGATAGAAAATAGAAGTAAGAATAGAAGACGCCAGAGATCGCGTATGTAGAGATGAATGATTAAACCTGAACAGTCGGGTATTCATCTGAGAGAGATGGTAAGAAGAAACTACTCAGTATAGGAGAGTTTTCATGACTATGAGCAAAGTGAGGCCGAGTCATTTTTGTACACATCTTCTCTAATAGAAAACACATGTTCATGTGGAAGTTTGAGCACATTCTTCGTATGTGAAGAAATCTGAGAATTTTCATGTTACGGTGAAAAGTTAGTTAACAGTTACAGTTTTTCTCAGTAAGGTTTTTTTGGTACTTCTATGAGCTAGATCTCCAAGTACAGTGTAAAGTTTTGTATGAGATATAGCTTATCTTGTAGCTATAAGTCTCTAGTATAAACTGATCAAAGATTTCGGTGAAATGGATATGTACACACAGTACAAAGTCTGACCGAAAAGAGACATCTAGAACTGGTGAAGTTTTTTCTTAAACTTCAGATAGAGTTCATTCAGTGAAGGAAGTTCACGCATTACTTCCTTACTTTATGTATACACATTTGGAGTAACTATAAGTAAAATTGCAGTTGATTCCGGTAGCATTCCGGTACAATTACGGTAACATTCCAGTGACAGTCTGGTGAAGTTCCGGTGGAATTTTGATGAGTTTAAAACATAGTTTTTGACAAAGTTAAGTGACACAAAGATTGTTTAATTGTAAAAAAACACAGTAGTGTAAAGACTGGAGAAAATCAGTTCAGAATTGAAGCTTGAAGAAAATGAGAAGCTTTCTGTAAAATGAATTTTCGGTGTTCACTAGATACAATTATAAGTTCTCAGTTTCAGAAAGTTTGCTAAGCTACTGATGATTATAGAGGTGTTCTAACATCACTTTAGCTTAGTTTCTGTGGTGTAAGCGAATTCCGCAATTAGCGCTGCACCAACAAGAGGCACTATGAGAGCCTGATTGAGTATGATATGACAGAGGTGCATCTAATTTGTTGTCACACAAAGTTTGCACCAGCCATTTTGGCATAGTTTTTGCCTCCTCAATGTTAGCTCTCTCATCAACAAGTGCATGTAAATCTGCATCAGAAATGGGATGATCTGCATCATCACATGAAACCTGCAAAGGTTGAGAAGTTTCCTCATTAGGACCAGCACTAGACCGTCCACCTATAAAAAGAGCAGCAAAGTATCATATATGTCTTTGGAGCTAATAGATGTCTCCTTATTGCATGAAAGCAATGGCTGAATAGCATCTTCCACAAAAACAACATCACGGCTAACCAGAATGCATTTAGTCTGTGGATGATACAGACGATAGCCTTTACTTTCAGAACTGTACCCAACAAAAATACATTTTACTGGTTTATCATCCAGTTTTCTGTGATGTTGTTTAGACACTAATGCATATGCCAAACAACCAAAAACATGTAGATGTGCAACAGATGAATTGCGATCATGCCAAGCCTCATATGGAATGATAGATTGCAGCGCTTTAGTGGGACACCTGTTAAGTACATATGCTGCACACATGATAGCCTTAAGCCAGAAACTATGTTGTAAAGCCTCACTCTTGACCATACACCTCGCCATCTCCATGAGTAACCTGTTCTTTCGTTCAGCAACTCCATTTATTGAGGTGTATACGACACTGTACACTCGTTTTTTAGCCTACATTCAGCCAGAAATGCATTAAAATTAGAAGACATATATTCCCCCTCCCCCCCCGATCAAAACAGAGGGTGCCCATTTTACATGCTGACATATTTTCAGCCAAAACCAAAAACTGTTTGAAGCACATGAACACTTTGAACTTTGCCTTCAATGGATATACCCATGCATGCCTCGAAAAATCATCAATGAAAGTCACGAAGTAAAGTTAATTTCCAAAAGAAGGTGTCTGCATAGGACCACAGACATCACTATGCACAAGCTTCAATTTCTGAGTAGCCCAAACTGAACCATCTTTTGGAAAGGAGGAATGCTACATTTTGCCCAAAATGTAGCCTTCACAAACATGTTTTCTCGGTGCCTCAAGTTTGGGCAAAGAGGACACCATTTCAGATTTCTGCAGGTGTAGCAAACTAGCAAAATTTAGATGACCAAAGTGTGCATGCCAAAGCTTTGCATCTAACATAGCCTAAGAATCATGTACTGCACATGGCAAATCATTTACAGATCTTTCATAGTCTATGAGCTTATACAACCCACGACATAGAATTCCAGAAGCAATAATCATGTCGACATTTGACAGATCATGAACTATACATCTGTCATCAACAAATTTTACAAACAAGCCAATCTTGCCTAATGCAGAAACTGATAACAGATTTTTCTTGATCCCTGGCACAGACAAAGCATCATGTAACAGTATTCCCTGTAGGGGTAGGCTCGAGTGAAGTGAAGAAACTGTGCTGTGAGGTAATATGTTTGGTCGCCCCACTGTCAAAGTATCAAACATCTGAGGCTACTACAGACTTGCACTGCTCATGAGAAGATGGGTCAAAACTGCAAACAGTAGTAAACTCCCATTCTTCTTCCTACACAAGATTAGCAGACTCCGTTTTTGGGGTAGAGGCTTCTGCAACAACCATTCCAACCTCTTTCTTCTTTGCATCTGCTTTTTTTATTTTTTCTCATCTTTTATCTTGGTTCTTCGAATGTGAAGCATTTCCAGATTTCTGCTTACTAGTAGAAGAGCTCCATTTTCCTTTGCCCTTCTGACTAGCCAGGAAAGCTTGATATGCAACACACATAATGGATCTGTTTTGCCTAGACTGATCTTCTTACAACAGAACAGAGACTCAAATGACAAGGCATTTGGATTGCCTTTCATCATCAACCGAAGAGTAGAAGCAAAACTCTGATATGAATCAGGAAGACCATTCAGAATGGTCTACACAAGTGAGCTATCTAGTATAACCTCATCAGCAGAAATCAACTGTTCCTTCAAGTCTTTGATCTTTCTTAGAAAATTGTCCATAGAATCACCTTCATTCATGTGCTCACTCTCCAAGTATTTTCGGAGGTAAGCAACACGAGCCTCATTCCTAGCTTGGTACAATGTGGTAAGTGTATCCCAAGCATCCTTAGCTGTTCTGCAAGAGTGAATGTGAGGAATAATGTCACGTTTGACACACAAAGCTATCAATGCATGTGCCTGAGCATCTAGGCCATCCCAATGGATCTTCTCTGCAATAGGTGCAGTAGAAACCGCAGCACGAACAAGAATATGCAGAATATCATCATCTTCAACACCTTCTCCATCAACTTTAGTACCTATAGTTGTAACAGTTGCAGGTGTGATAGGACGTCTTTCAACACCTTGCACAATGTTCCACAGTCCTTTTGCAACCAATACATGTCGCATCATATAAGCCCACAATGGGTAGTTGGTACCATCCAAGTTATCCTCAATAGCCAACATATGAAATACATCACTGCTTTCAGCCATGGCCGATGACTAAAATACCTTGATGCAAAAAAATGACTGTATCTCAAAACGTTGAACAAAACTACCCAGACAAGTTCTGCTAAACCTATAGTAGTCTTTGAGATGCTTATACTGGCTAACCGAAATAGGTATATACCTTTGGCACAAAAAGATGAAATAGCCTGCACAAGCACTACGATAGTGCGTTCGGAGGCCAAAACGAGCTCTAAAACAGTTTTGATCTCTGAAACACCCTGAGTATGCTCACCAAATTTTGTGCGAATTGGAGACCGCGACCGGAGAGGTGTAGAAGATTCCCTAGATGAATCGGCGACCTCCTCTGATACCAATTGTGTGGAGTTAGACGTCTGTGGAAGCACGCTAACAACAAAGCACAACACACAATATTGAATGTATTACTAGAGAATGTACAAAGATAAGTAGCTCATTAGGGCAATAGGCATATATACAAGCCAGGCTCCTAGAGAGGGAAAAAAGTGCCCCGGTGGTCCTAGTGTGTTCACACACATCACTACCTAAATATATCAACAACCTTTTCCAACACATACAATAGTTTTTAATTCACAATCATACATACACATACACATGCGCATACACAATCACATTAGATTTTCACTCAGAATCATATGACATACACACACATACACATACTATTGTGAAGTAAGAATCAATAATGATTCAAACAATCACAATATATTTTTACTCACAATCATACACATACATACATATACTATTGTGAAGTAAGAATCAATGTTGAGTCAAACACTCATAATAGTTTTGTAACCCACAAAATAAAATATTTTTCTTTATTATTTTAATAATAAAATACTAACTATTTTTAAGAAGAGCATATATCTTGTTCTTTGTACCACACTATAACTTTGTAAAAAACAAAGTAACTCTTATGAGAAATGACTCTAAGAATATTCTTTTATAAAACAAATATTTGATCGAGAAATTTTCAATCAAATTTTTTTTTATCAAAAGCACTTTCGATCAAAAATGCACCAAATTTCCATGCAAAAAGTATTCAATCCTATCTAAATAAGCTGACTTGCTATCAAATAATTCGGTCAAATAATAAGGGTTTAAGGTAAAATTCCGTAATTATTCATGAATAAACAAATTGTCGAATAGTGAATAATGCAACCTAGTTGAGGA